>VXBT01006601.1:203566-272843 GCA_013400235.1 Oriolus oriolus
AGCAAAAAAGCCGTAAAAAAAAAAAAAAAAAAAAAAAGAGAAGTAAATGACAGCAATTTAACACAAATGGTCAAGAACAAGCTTGAGCAGTAGAGGAGAGCCCTTTCCCACCTGACTGATGCCAGTCTGCCAATTAACCCACCACCCCTTAAGTCTCTGCATCTGCAATGGAGGACACACTGATGCCACAGTAGCACTTTAATCCCAGCTGACTGCTACACACACTAGTTAATATGTTGTCACTGTGTACCCTTCAATTGCACGTGTCCTGCTTGCCCAGCCTCTCTGCACACAGAGATGCCCGAACAGAGGTGACACCCCAGAGGGAGGGGTACAGAGTCTCTCGGTCTGCAGGAGCGATCTGCGAGCACATTAAACCCCAAACATCGCAACCAGACACTTGCATGGGGCCACAAAGCACAACCAGAGAACAACACTCCTGATTTCGTTCAGGACTTAATAACACAGAGGCAGGCAATGTGCTGATACAGGCACCTGGGAGCAAGTGCATGAGTTCATTCTATGGCTTTGAACAGCATGCCAACAACATGCTGCTTCTGAGTATCTTTCTCTGGATATCCAATATGTACCTGAAATTTATATCCCAAAAGCAGAGTAAAAGGAGCTCAAGAGAAATAAATAGACTGAGTGACAGTGTTGCTGCAGCTCCTGCCATTTCTGCTGCTTAATCTGTCTGCTGACATGAAAAAGCACATACAGATGACAGCTGCTTTAGAGCCAAGACCATCAGATCAGCTCTCTGTTTTCCACAAAGCATCAAAACATCTAAATTTCTGTGCCCCAGAATGGGCGCCTGAGAGAGCACTTCCCAAATCCTCCACCAGTAACCTGTGCTAGGCACCTCTTTAGGTCATTACCCACAAAGGTAATCTGTATCCAGTAGGATCAGATAATGAGCAAAATCAGCAATACTCATGGAGTCACTTCAACCTGACTGCCCAGCTGTCTTCTTTACATCACTGACACATTTTCATTTCCCTTGTATGATAAAAACTTATAAGTTTGAAAAGAATGGAAAGCTCATGCACCTGCTTTTGCTACCAGAATATGGACAAAGTACAAGCCAACTTACTCTGGTTTTTCACCTTTGCGTTGAAAGGAAGGGTAGAAATAATGTAATAGGCAGGTATTAAATAATAGAGTTGATAAAGGGAGCCAGAGCAGACAATGTGAGCACATTTAAGTTACAACTCATACTGATGTCCTGTGACACTGCCAGGACTTCAACACGAGGTGAAATAGGGTTTGGGTAAAATTCCATTGGAGTCCTGAAGAAATCATAGAATACAGCAACGTTACCTTTCAAACTGACTGAAGAAGGAGGAAAATAATGAAATGGAAATGGCTTCCTTTACTTTTTCTCCCATGCTGAAAATCTGTACTGAAATTGCAGGTGCATCCTCTCTCATTTGGGTAGGCAAAGAGTGAGGGATCTTTAGCACTCACTCTCAGTGGACTTTATTCTCTCTCACATCACATTCTGCCAGCGTGATGCTGACAGGGACTGAGTATGTCAAAGCCATCAGGAAAAGCCGAAGAAAATGCTGCATTTCTTGAAAATCAGGAAATAATTTCGGATATGAACAAAAATGCCCTCATTACTGGGGCCTTCATGTCCATGCCCAGGGACAGAACAGTGCCATGCATCCCTGAATCCCTAACAGTGCACCACATCTCTTCCATCAGGAAAGAGAAATTACGCGTTTCTCTTGGTCTCAAGTACCCACTCCTCTATGATCACATTTCTTGGTAATGGAAGAAATAGAGATTATAGGTTTCTAATATAGTTGTTACACAATGTAAACAATTACACTGTATAATAAATAAATACTGTGAACTAAAACCAGTCTCTTTTTGGATAGGATTCACCTCTGTCTCCCCTCCTACACCCTGTTGTTTACTGAGGCTTTCCTCCTTTCTGCATCTTCTCTCTCCTAGACAAACAAGACTCAAGGGCCCTGCTCCTCAGTTTCAGACCTTACCTATCTCACTTCAGTATCTCCTTCCACCCACATTAACTGTGCTCCTTTGTCACTTTTCTTCCCTTTTCAAGACCAAAGCCCAACTTCCCCTGGTTTCCACTGCTGATGTTCTTCTAATTCCAATGTAGTTACAATCCAAAGGGACTGATGACCAGGCAGATATGGAAAACCCATCAGGTTGGGAGACCAAGACCTCAGAAAGCAAGCAGAAGGAAAGGTCTGAGCTGCCTCAAGTGCTGTCAGATGGACAACCAGACGACCAAAAAGTGGAGTCAGGGACAAGACATGGAAGACTAGAGATTACATCCAGTCTATATAGCTGTTTCAATGTGATGGAAACATTTCTTTTTTAATTTTTGGTTCTGCCTCCATTTGATAGTGTGCCATATACGGTCATTAAGAGCTGAGTGGATTTTTATAGCTGCTATTAGAATTGAATTTTATCTTCCTCCAAAAAGATTTAATAAATTAAATTTCAAAGGCAAAAATAATCACTTACTACCATGCACATTCCCCCATTTTCACTGTGAAATAAACTCATCAACAAAAAAGTTTTCACATGATAATCAATATCCACCAAATTCTGAACTTCAGCTTCAAGTCAAAGGCTAATAATCCTTGAATTAGTGACACACAGCAACACATCTCTATTTTCCCTGGGCCCCAGGGCATAAGCATTTGCATGAATCACTAATACACTGAATTGTTGATCCAGATCAACAAAGCTTTCAAATGCACTGTCTTGTTTGATAGCCTCTATAAAACACACCCATAGCTCAGAAATGCTGATCCACACTAATGCATTTACTTCCAGTATCTGCTGTACAGTCTAATAAAAATATTAATGCACTAGAAGTGCTGATGCAGCCCCATTAGAGCAAGATTTTCTCACCATAGAAGCATCCCGGTTTTCTCCCCCATGAGCTATGCTTTCAGCAAATGTTAGGCTGGAGCATGCCAAGGAGGAGAAAATATTAAGCAGTTCTGTCCTTGTAAGTCGGGCAATGTCATGGTGATTCAGAAATGATGACGTGTTTCTTGCCAAAGAGGCAGGGTGAGAGAAACAGAGAATAAAAGTACCCTAGCAGATGAAGGAGAGAAGGGACAAATGTTGAGGTAACTATGTTCTAGAATAGAATCAATTTTATTCTGTTTTAATTTGGTTGTGTCAGGTCGTCAGGTTGTTTGAGTGTGTCAGGTTGTAGGTCCTACAAGTCCAGAATTTAGTGATTCCCCAGGTGACTCAGGAAAGACCTCGGCAATTTGAAGAAGACAGTGAACTACAACCGCTGACTCCAACTGATGTGACACACATTGGTCCACCCATTCCTCTGTCACAAAAGCTGCACAGATTTGGGAACAAAGCTTCTTATAATCTAGAGCACTGTTTGAACCACCAGCAGGGATTAGAGAGAGCCAGGCACGAGATGCTGCACTACAAACATGGCTCTTACAAAATGGCCTTTATATAGCCTCACAGATACTAGGAATTAGTCGGCTTTTCTAAAGACTGCAACTCTCCTTTTGAAGAATGGACGACTTGAAATAGGCAATGAATGAACGACTTGAAATAGGCAATTCCACTGTTTCCATTTTCAAAGAAACTGTTTATTCATCGCCTTGGAAGGCGAGGTCAAAGCCAAATGCAACTGCCAACATCCTTCTTCAGTTTAATGGCATACTTGTGATCTCTGGATGTATGCATTCATCAATAAGAGATATTTAATTAATCAAATAAACATGAGGGTTAGTCTAAACAAGTAAATTGCTCCTAGAAAGTGTCATTAAAGTAACCAAAACTGGACACACTGAGATAGTAATTTATAAACACTTCACATATTCTAACCAAGAACTGTACTAAAAAACTCACCCATCACTAGACCACACCAGCTACATCAGCTCTACAGAACACTGAATAAAAACTGATCTAACAACTACCAACATGTTCCAATATCCTGGGACAGCTCCTTGTACTTAACAAAATTTAGTAAATTACTACCAATTTATTAATCTACTTCACCTTTGAATGGACAGGCGTTTTTGGTGCTATCACTCTATACAATGTTGCAATTTGCAACATCACTTTTCAGCAAATGTTTGTACTTGCTGACCAAAGGAAAATCTCTCCTGAAGAATGAAAAAAATTACTCCTGCACAGAATTGATGTGTTACACTTAGGAAAAGCCCAGAAAGGCTGAGGTGAGATAAACATGTAGCAGAGTAAACACTAAGGCCACCACAGCAGGCACATCTTATGGGCAATCTGCCCTTCTGTGAATCCATTCCTGTCTGTGGAACACAATTAAATTTGACTTTATGTGACAGTGCTCCATTGAAGCTTCAGAGTAACATACTTCAAAATACATTTATAGAACAAATTAAGCATCTTTATAGGCATTCATACAAATTCTTTTTCTATGTAGGTTTTAATTGACCAGATAAAGTTGTGGGAAGATCTGTAACTACTATAAACCAGAGTATTTTACTCAGCTGAATTTAATGGATTTACTATTGAAACTGATTTATTTACCTTACAATTTGTTTCATTAACTGGTTAAAGGCTAGCCAGATGAACCTATATTGTTATTTTACTTTTCTGATGCATTCCACAAAATGTTAAAAATACAACTACATAATCAGAGATAGGTAGAAGAAAACTTTAACGTCACTCTTAACTCTTGGGTAATAGTGCCACACAGAGAGATGCACAGGAGTCTGTTGGAAAGACAGGAATGAAAATGGACCATCTTCCTAAAGTATACTCACCATTAATAATTTCTCCTTCTGAATGCTCCCACAAACACAACTCCTCACTTACACTCCAGCAGTTCCTTTCAAAGGAAAGCCTTAGAGAATTTTATTTTTAAAAAGTAAATTTTGTCTCACATATGAGAATCAGTACTGATATGATAAAGAAACCCAAAACAACCGAACTAAGAATCCTAAGCTAAAATAAGCATTGTCACTCTGCAAGCTGGAAGAACCATCAGATTCAAGTAAATGGTAAAGGTGAAGAATTCAAGCAGAAAAGACACAAAGCAGAAATCTCTACAAGAGAAACACACTGCAATAGAGAAAGCAGGAAGTAAAACAAACATAAGTAAGGATGCTGGAAACATGAAATTATTTCTGAATAGTTATGAATGTCCTCTCTAGCTTAGATCTTCTTTATCTAATAGCATCTGTTGAGTTCACTGTGAATTGTGTGCTCTGGTCACGAAGCTACTTTTTAATTTCAGACTGACTGCTTATGTCCTCTTCAAGACCTCTGCTCTGTTGGGCAAATAAATGTCTTGGGGAATAAAGAACCCATTAAAGTAAAAATGATAGTTTCCTGTAAAAGGCCAATGTGCCATTTAGCCTCACATATTTAGAAAGGTATACAGTAGCATGAGTAACAACTTTAACCATAAACAAAATTTCCTCTGTCAAGCTGATTTCTGACAGACAATGTCAGCAGCAGCGAGCTGACGCTGAAATGTTTTTAAAGGGTACCCTGCACAGGACAGGACTGTTCCTAGGACCAAAGGAGAAACCCTTCAGTTCCCAGAGACTTTATCATACCAGGAGCATGCCTCTAGCTATGCCATTTTGGAAAATTTCAGACTTGACAGTTCAGGCATTTCCCAGGAGCAGGTTAGAGAAACTTGCATTGTTTTGCTCATGTTTAAAAACCAAAGAAAAAAAAAATATTTTCTTTAAGAAGCTCTACACATACAGTGTGAAAGTGCAGCTTGGCAAGGAAAACAACAGCTCAAAAGCCATGAGACAAACTGGAGCCAAGTGCTCCTTAGCGAAGTTACTGAAGTTTGCTGCAGCTGACTTTGCTGAAAACTCCATTCCCCCTGAGCAGGCGGCAGCCAGGGCTGCGTGAAGGCAGCCAAGGTTTTCCTACAAATGCAGATTCCTCTCTCAGCCTCAGCATCAAAAGCACATAAACACTTCCTTGTTTCTCCTCAGGCTCTGGCTGGGTGGGAAAAATGGCACAGGAAGGTGGTCAGCACCGAAAGCAGACAAGTATCCAAATTTAGGAAGATGAGACAAGGAAACTTTTGTATCTACTAAAAAAAGCTATGGACCTCCAAAGCTTGGAATGGAATCTAAAATTTGAATCTCAGCATTTCAGAAATACCCTTCCTGCTAGTAAATAGCTCTGCAACATAATAAAAGATGTGTGTTTTACTCCTATTTCCATTAAAAACCCCAAGCTACTGATACTGCAGTTACTCCATTAACAACATTGGTAGAAAATCAATGAATGTGAAGCATCTTGCTCAGTAAGACATGACAAGCCCGCCACTATTATAGGATGTAACTACTGAATCTTTACCATAAGTCATTTATCACAGAAAATGTCAATTTACTCCAGTCCTGGTGTTTCCTAATTTTAAAGCATTTTGCAGTTTTATTAAGATTCCTTTGGGCGTTTTTTTTGGGCACATAAACAGACACAGAGACTGATGGTATTTATACACAGTTTTATGACAGTATGAAAGCATCCTGTTTGCCTTTATTCTGAGACAGGGAATATTCACCAAAAGTCAATTGTGTCATTCCAATCTAAGGGGTGGGAAATGAACCAGCTAGAGAACTGAACTAACCCAGCAGTCAAACCAAAACTATGTGGCTCAGAGTTTTTGCTCAAATATTTATAAAATGGGAAAACTGGCTACTCTGACTCATCTCCAGCTCATCTGCTGATGTCTGACACCCAATTCCTTAAGCATGCCAGTCACATGTACTTGAACATTTACAGTTTTTACACCTAGAGCTAATGTGAAAGATGCAGCTGCTGAAAGTTTTAAGAGCAAGAGGTGTGAAACAATAACAATGTCACATTCTGAAATTGCTGTTTATGCACTACTTTAAAAAAAAAAAATCAATTCACTAACTTTTAGAGAGGCTTGAAGTCTCCTCTACCCCCCATTCCCTCTTAGGACAGTTCTTAGCAGTTTTAACTACTGTTATGGTTACACATGTGCACATAAACACCTGCAATACACTGACAATTCAGCACTCAAATGTATCCATGCAGCTACTGACTAATATTTTATAATGTAGACATTGATTATTTTGAAACAGAGAGGCTGGATTAAATGTTGTTACTAGGTATCCTTTGTGCTCAAAGAAGCATGCTTTAACAAAGATCTCCCGAACAGAGCACATAATATTCAAAGGAATATAAATTATTAAAGTGGTTCCATTACAAACATGCCTTTGAAAACACCTAGTGTGCTTAAGCTATACTCTTTTCTAGTCGCTGCACTGGTATCTAAGTACAGCTGACTTATTTTCAAATGGGATCAACATCTCAAACATCCTTTCTTTTTTTTTTTTTTTTTTTTTTTTTTTTTTTTTTTTTTTTTTTTTTTTTTTTTTTTTTTTTTTTTTTTTTTTTTTTTTTTTTTTTTTTTTTTTTTNNTCATCCTTTCTTTTTTTTTTTTTTTTTTTTACTATGGAAATATACCCACAGTTGACTAACAGCCAAGCTCCTGAGAAGAAACTTTACTTGCTGCTGAAGGACAGGAAAGATTCTGCTTTTTGGTGCCACCCAATGGACACTGTCAACCAGGAAAAATTTGGAAACTGAAGCAATGATGGTCTGATCCAGGGAGCTTGAGATCACAGCTGGAACCATGGAGACACCTGAGCTTAGGGAGGAAGGCAGTAAAGCAGCACATCCACTGCCAGTCCTTTTAGGCAGCTGGTTGAAGGTGTATGGACAAACGCCATTATCTCCTACAAACAGTCCTCTATCCTGAAATCTGGGTGTCTATAAGCACGGAAAACACCTTGTGACTCTTTCTTCCCCTACAGATAAAGTGAGCTCACAGAGCACACACACAGCAGTGCTTTGCCATAGACAGCAGCCATCAGAAAGGACAAGGATCTTCACTGTATCCTCAAGAAGACCATAACTACTGCCCTGCATATACAGCAATTCTGGTAAAAACAAAACTACATTCCAGAAGTCAAATCAAACTGTACTCTGGTCTGTTTTATGCTATGATAGCAAACTTGCTCAGAGAAGAAGGATCCTTGAAATAACTAATGAGAAAACCCAGACAAGTAAAACAAGTCTAGACCAAACTCACTGGTCCTCTCCTGATCTCTCCCTCCCTTCATACAACAGATTTATTAAGGCATGGCCCAGCAGTCCAGGTCAATTACTGGGAAAAGACCAGGGCACAGTATATCAATTGAACTACTTTCTACCTCATTAAAGGTGAAAATAAAAGGGATTTGAGCTACAGCAGCCTCTTGTGAGCTTGCTGATGGGATTTGTGATTTGCTATTGATTGTCCGAGTGGAGGCACTTAGTTCTCCTTACTTTAAAGAAAGAACATTGTGTCATTAAAATGAGTGACAAAAAATCCAACCCAACAAACCTCAGTCATAGTTGAAGTTCTGGGAAATATGTAGTTACCTGGTTTTAGAACTCCTCCCTTATTGACTACTACTTTTACAGGGCTTTCCTTAGCAATTTTTATTGATACTTAAAATTTAGGCAGAGCACAAGGCCCAAGTGACTTCCAAGCTGGAAGATACTCTAGCCCTTCAAAGACAACTAAACCTACTAAATTTCTAAAACTAG
Organism: Oriolus oriolus; assembly: GCA_013400235.1. Lineage (NCBI taxonomy): Eukaryota > Metazoa > Chordata > Aves > Passeriformes > Corvidae > Oriolus > Oriolus oriolus. The sequence goes on from VXBT01006601.1 coordinate 212,165, forward strand.
TGCTCTAGTATCTTAAGTCGTGACCTGCCCCAGTTAGATGTGGGATAATGACTATGAAATATAACACCGTGAATTGAATTACTTAAGTTAGAGCCCATATGCTGAAATGAACAAATACGAAGGGGGAAACATGCATGCTAGAAACAATCACAAGTAATCCTAAGGCAGATACAGGCAAGTCAGAATTTGAGGGAGAAAAGCAGAAAGATCTGAAAATTTGTTTCCCTGGCCAGAAGCACTACCTTACAGACCTTCCTCGCTGGCTCTGGTGCACAATGGCTCTGACCAAGTTTCCTCTGAAAAACAGAGACAGAGCTTTATTGTCTTCATGATGTCAGTTTCCATAAATTGAAGCTATTTTCTTTTAGCACAGTCTCCTTCAATTCAGGACCTGCATATTCCTTAAGTGAGGAAAACAGCAGAACACAGCATGGCACCATCAGTCCTGTACTGCATCTGAGCCCCCCAGCCAAACTGCTGGTCCAAACCAGTAACTGGGAGTCCTTGAAAACCTCTACAACCAAGACCTCGCTCTGCTCAAACATCCCGGAGCATTTTCATTTGCATTTATTTTTAGCTTCCTGTTAATTAATTTAAAATAATACTTTTGCTCTGTTTGTGTTCAATTAATTAGATTATGAAGTTTCTGGCACAAAACAGCATGCTGAACAGGAGCTTAGTAACAGATAAAATACTGCTCTTTCAGGCATTGCTTTGTCACAGACCTAACAAATGAAGACAAATTCAAACAACATCTCAACTTTGTTTTTTAATGGCTAAGACAATTATAACCTTAAAAGAAACCACAGTATGAAAGGCAACCACTGAGCAGAAATATGCCCGGCTCAACAGGACCCATCAGCTATCTTGGGCAGAAACAGGAAGCTTCCTTGAAACCCTTGGCACTCTTAGAAACCCTGAACACATTTTTTTGGCTTGGCTTCCTTTGTCACTGTAGAGCTAACCGTAAAAAGAGGTCAAAATGATTTTTGTGGGATTTCAAATTCGGAGCAAAAGCTAGTACACGTCATTAATCAAGTAAATTGCCAGTGCCTCATTCTGCAAAGTAAATTACTTAAGTTATATCTCTTTTTCTGTAGGTCTGATTAAGGACAGAGAAGACAAATGAGTTTTCAGCATTAAAGAATTGAAAAAATATATTCTTCATAATTCATGTGTGGCATTACGAGGGTGGGTTGGACGCTTGGTTGCTTTTTGAAAGGTCATGCATAGAAGGGCATGCACCCAATCTGCTCCCTTGAAAGCTGTCTTAATTCTGAAGTTCAGATTACAGAAATGTAGCTCACACAATGCACAATTACCTGAATCTCTACAAATAAAGCCACCAACCAAAATGCACAAAGGGGCATTAATTGTTGAAACACCCTTCACAGCATAGCGTGAAGATTCAGCAAAATGCCTTTGCAACTGGCAGAGATTTCCAAGGTGGATGAAGAGAACCAAGTGTCCAAATGTTACTGATGTTCTGTAAGAGCTGCACACTTTTCATTTTCATGAGATTAGTTGACAAGGCTGGATCTAAAACAACAGCCTAAGAGAAAGCCACATTGTCTCCCATGCAAGGTAGCTAAAATACTAAGATAACCAAAAGGTGGAAATTTTCTCACTTATCTTTACACTAAACCATGTCTCTTGACCATGGACATACTTTACTTTTGACCAGACATACCTAAGAGTAGACAATAGCAAATTTCAAATCTCCAAACATACTTTGATTTACCATTCTAAACTGGCTGCTGGAGGCCCCTCACTTTGAGTGATCCAGACTACGGACGGAAGCCAGTCAGTCTTATACTTCAAACAGCATTTACACATTTTCAGATCTAATTTAGAATCACAGAACCCCTTCAACCTTCTCCCAGTATGAAATCCAGAGGATACCTGTACACAGTGACTTATTCAAAGATTTAACACAGACCCATCATTTTGTGTAAAGATAATTCCTCTTCCTTCTCTGGAACTAGAAACACAAAATGTAAATCTGCTGGCTAAAACAGTTCAACAAAATAGATAACAACCCAATTTGCACCCAAAGAGTTGATGAGATTTGAAGAGTTTACTGTACTTTCAAACAGAAAGAAGCTGGGGCAAGAAAAGACCTCCTTCCCCTCATGTCAGAGTTCAGCAAAGAGACATCTGTGAGAGCAACTCTCCCTCACACCAGAGGCTGGGTCTGGAGGGGTCTTTCCTGCCCCCAAAGAGTAATGGAATGATGCACTTTCCCCAAAACAGCTGAGGTCTCTGCAGCATTAGCCAGGAGCATGTACTGAGCAGCAGATGAGCCATCACTACCCTGAACAGCAGTGAAGTCAACATGCTGACAGTAAAAGCACAAGTCCAGGCATCATTTTCTTGTATTATTTAATCTTTCATGGCAGCCTGCTTGCTTCCTTCTCTCCATTCCTTTGCCTATTCACTACCTCCTCTCCCCCGTGGAGGAAGTACATTAAGTAACAGGGCATAGGCTCCGTGACCATTCCCCCCTCTTTGCTTTCATACCTGTCCCATCTCTGGACCAGGCATATTGTCTTGTCTCAGCAGAAAATTAACTCTATCAACAGTATCTGGCACAAGAGGATAAAGCCACTGATGGGCATTTTACTTCCTATCTACACTTGTATAGTGTTGGAGAGAATAAGTAAGGCCACCACAAATATATGACCCTTCTTGCTCCTGATGGGTCTTACAGTGAGCAAAAGGAAGCACATCCTAAGTAAAAAGCAACTTCATAGGCTAAGATATTATAAAATGAGTCTTAATATATATCACCTTGCAAAGTCTCTTTGGGTAGAAATAAACACCTACTCTACAAGCCCACATTTGCTAACATTTGTAGCCTGATGTGACGCTATCTGCACATCTCCAGCACTAACACCATAAAAGTAAGTAATTACAGTAATAATACAGAGGGTTTTGGAACAGCAGGAAGGGAATAAGCCGAGATAGATGTGCAGGAAAAGTGCTAGAAAGTTCTGCAGCAAAGACTGAGCCACCTGCTGACTGCATAAAGGAGAAACCTCTTTAGAGGCTCCATAAGCAAGGTAAAAACCATCAGCAATAAGAGAAAAGGAAGAAGAAGACAGAGAATTGGAGGGAGGGACAGAGAGATACCACATTCACAGGTTTTAAATTGAGTTAATGCTGCCCTTAGCTGGTTTACAGAGGCAGACACACCTGACCCTTGCTTTCCTCTCACAACAGCCCTTCAAGGCACCCAGAAATATTTGTCAGGTACCAGACATGAGATGGATTTTATGGAGCTTTGAAGGGAGGTGGAGAGGGCAGGAGGAAATGAGGTGCTAATGCTGATCATAACAAAAACTGCTGGAGCCAGCCATAATGGAAGAGTGGGAGCGTGTCTGAAGTGAAAATGAAGGTGTTAAGGGATGCACCACACTACATCAATGTCAGAGACTGCCTGGTGCCTTTGAGCAACTCAGACACATAGCACAACTGCCCAGACACAGTTCTTTGTGATTATGGCAGCTGTCTACACCTTCTCAAAGATTATAAAGCAAAAGCTTTCATATTAATGAAACACTGGAGTGGCAAGGTTGTGGGAAATACAGCCAGAAGCCAGAGACACACTTTGTAACAAAGGCATTCTTTTACTTACCAACTTTGTTTCCAATTTTCAATTAATATGAATACATTGGAGGGCACAAAGATAATGACAAGCCAGGAGCTGTGGTTAACACAGCACTTCCCAAGCCTCAAGTGACTCAGCCTCCTTTAGCAATACAGAACCAAGCTATATACTCTCCTCTCTCCTACCACTTAAGTGCCCCATCATCTGTATTTACACACAGGTCCACAGCCGTTCCCCTTTGGACAGGAGGGTAAGCAGAGATTAAAGAGGCACAATAACACTCTTAAAACATTCTGAGTAAGTAGAATGGCTTTATAAAAGCTTGGGCAGTGATTATTCTTCACTGGCTGACTTCTGCTTCTGTCTAGACCAGCCTATCATTTTTATTATGCTGAACTGATTAAGGGACAAAATCTCACTTGTATCCTGTCTACCAGGCAATAGAGGACCTGATCTGGCAGATCTGCACCAGAAAGGGCCTCTCTGTGCTTTTGAAGAACTCTGACCAACAGCTTTTAAGAGCTGTAGTTCTCAGGGAACACCAGATCTCTGGATCAATGCAGTTTTGCTTTGCCCCCGCCAGCAAGTGCGTAAGACTCCTTACAAGATACTACTGCCAGGAGCCTGTTCTTTCTTAGATGGTGCAGTGTACTTGGACAGTACCCATAGCTTCTTGCAAGGGACTATTTGTTGTGTCCAAATTAGACCATTTTGTCTCATTAGCAGGTTTTTATACTTGGGAGGACAGAACAGATAAACATACAGCGTTAGTCCTCTGCGCTGTGAGGAATACGTTTTCCCAAGTGTGTGCACATGGTGGATCCTGTTACCTAACACGCAGTCCTAAGGGACACTGGCTCTTAGGCACTTGCTGAGTTCACCTGCCATTTGCTGCCCACCTACTCACCATGACACCCACCCACCTCACAACGGGATTAGATGTCAAGTAGAAAGGACGCAACCTTAAGAATGAGAAATGTTAAGTGCAGCTGAAAAATTATTAGGAATAAGAGTCTTGAAGTCGCAGTGAAACAACCAGCACCCTAGCACCCTAAAGATGAGTTTCTAACAGCCCTTTCTCATTAAACATAGCACACCACTGCACAGGGACTGGCTCATCCAAAGCCCTTGAGATTCAGAAGAGAACTGAACTTCAGCAGCCTGGGCAGGAGCTGTGGCCACTGAGCCCTTGGGGGAGGCACCACCAGCATCGGGTGGTGTTGGACTTCTCTGATGGGGATGCTCACAGAACCCCTGCCAGATGCAACTTGAGATGTGCCTAGAATATAGATTTTGGTAAGTGTAAGCTATGAAGTAGGCTATTAAATACAAAATACTTCATTAAGTATAAAACATTGCTTTTGTGTCTGTATTTCTAACACCAACTTTTTATTCCATCCATGAACAGCCCTTATTTTAATAAACTGAGCCTTGAAATTTGCCCAAGTAGCTACACTAGCTGATTAATGACACTTGTACAAGTGGTGGCATCTAGGATCTTAATGAAGTCTGTAAAATTATTACCTTGCTAATTCAAAGGTGAAGAAATAGTTAAATAGGACTTTTATTCAGAACATTTCCATGCATTAAAGATAACTTTAATGCAATTGCCAGGCCCAGCCTTTGTAGTCACCAGAGTTACACTTGTTTATTGTGTCTGAATAAATTTGACACAAGAGTGCTCTCAGGCACTGCCATAAGGTTTATGTATGCTTGGATGGTACAATTTGCATTTCTATATTTTGAAATATTTAGGTTCATCAATAAAGCTAAAGGGCAGTGAATTAAAAATCAATACAAAGGCAGACTTCTTAAGGCAACATAGAGAGAGTTCATGGAATAAAAAATTGCTAGAATATGTTAAAGACAGGTGCAGGGAATGAATTTTAAGGACCCAGTGTTATCATTATGCAACTTCACATAAAACAGGTAGTAAAAAAAAAAAAAAATCACACTTTGGAGTATGAACTGACAGATACAAAGGTCATGAAGTAACTCCTCTGCCTTTTCAACCTTAAGTAAATTACTGCGCAGCTGATTAGATAAATTACTGAGAGGAGCTGTGGGTCACCTTGAGGCAGCTCCGTCGCTGTTGCAGGCGGTGTGCTAATACGCCACAGGAGGCACCGAGCTAATTCAATATGGCAAAGTCTGCATTAACAGACTATTGTTTCCTATTATTATCCTAATACAAGGAAGCTTGCAAAGCATCCCTCATCCTTCCCAAAACGTAGAGAGGGAAGCAGTAGGTTTTTGTTTGTCTTGTGAGAGCAGTGACCTTGGACAACCTTCAGGAAAAGTTACCACGTACAAGTACAAGCACAAGCATATCTGTGACATAATGGTGATGGAAAGAAATTCCTCAGCCTTATGCTTTTAGAAGACAAAAAAAACTGAATGAGAAGGAAATCCTCTGCCAACACAGGCAGTGACAACCACATTTCATTTCAAATTAAAGCCCTCTTTAATCTCATCTGAAAACTGGTGTCAGCACAACACTCAAAGACAACTCGGAACAAGGAATACTGGACTGCAGTTAGTTAAGGGAAAGCTCATCTCAATTACTTATGCCACTCTGAAAAGCTGTTAGGATTATTTCATCCACCATCCCCTGTGTCTCTCAGCCAGTGCCTTGTTTAAAGAGAACTCACAGGCAAAACAAAAGAACAAAAAAAAAAGAAAAAAAGTACAAAGAAAAGAAGTGAAAAAATTTTAAAGACATCCCCAAATGTTCCTCATTATACATTCACTGGATTGACTACACTAATACCTAAGATAAGCTGCTTAACAAGGCTAACATGAACTAGATAATTCCAGATACCTAATCAGATGGCAGCTGTTTTCTCCACCCTTCTCCCTAACCAATCTCATGGGCACTCACTACTTTAAAACCTTGACCAGTGCAGGTTAGCACTACCCTCACTATCCCTGCACCCTGTTCAGCAGGTATTTTAGATTTCTTCTTCATTAGTTTGACAGTTGTAAACCAAACCATTATTGAATCTTGCCGACCTTGGAAGGCAATGGCAAACTGACAGCACTTACAGAATCTCTATTGCAAAATTTCATAGTGTCTGACTGGTGTATTTGTACAGTCATCAGGAGAGGGAAGACCTCCAGGTTTATTAATTCAGTCAGTGAGCAAAACTTCTAGAAATATAAATTTAAGGAATACTAGAGCTCGCTAATCAAATATGCAACTTCCCAAACCCAGTATTTCCCACTGAAAACCATTAATTATTATTACTACCGCCATCAAAGGAAATTTCAGATAAAATACCTCATTCAGAGTTCCTTACACCACAAGGTGTTCATAGTTTTTAGTGGGATCTAACCAAAAATGTTTCCCTGAACTTTCATTAAGAAATTACTAAACTGCATTTTCCTAACAGCATGTTGATTTTTGTGAATTGAGGCATGGGCCCACATTTTCTAACATAAACTGAATGGCTCAGAAGATTACATTTCCTATAATGCAATGCAGATCTTCCTCTGAGGGATCTGTATGATATATTACAGAAACTGCATAATTTTGAATAATCCCTGGAGACACAGTCCAGAAAAGCAGGCCAACCCAAAAGGGAGAATGGAAAACACATCATGCGTCCTAAGTACAATCCTCATCTTGTATGTAGCTGAAATACTAAACAGGCTCAGAATGCAATACTGCGGAGCCAAACAATAACTGAAATTAAGCATTTTCAACCCAAAAAGTGTTAAAGTATTTAATTTTAATTAAGGAAAAATCAAATTGAGTGTTTTGGAATTCCTACTATGTTAAAATGTCCTAGTTCGTGTTCTAGTACCAACCTGGAACAAACTCAAATATTGAAACGCAGGCACTCCCACTGTGATGGAAACTTCAGATTTTGCCTAGCTATAATCACAGCTAATTCCCTCCTCTAATTTCAAAGGCAAAACTAAGTGGTGTGTAAGGAGAATAATCTGCCCTTCTCCTATGGTTTCTTTTTCTTTATAAAAGTCTCAGTTTTCTGAAATGTGAGTGCCTTCAGTGAAGATTGGACAGCTGCTATTGAGATGCTCATCTAACTTCCACTTTTGCAGTGTTTAGTCCCACGTTCTATAAAGCTTTTGATCCTCATGAAGTCATGGCTCACCTTGAAACTGCTATCCTGGGTGGCTTTGGAAGTGATGTGGCATTTTAATCTCCCCTTGGTAGGTACAGAAAAGGCAAGTGGAAAGGATCGAAGATAACTGATGGCCTCATAGTCCCTTCCACAAATACCATCACAGGGCCACTCCAGGCCCATTCAGTTCCACGTGGATATGCTACCTGTATGACACATAGGCAAACTTTGCAAGCTGAACAGGTTTTGCCATTGTTTTGTGTATTTGGCAGAACACAAGGCAAGCTCAGGCTAACGAATCAGGCCTTGCATCTGCTACCCATTCCCTCTTTCCAAGAATTCCCTTGCTAACATCTGCAATAACTGCCAGAGCAAAAAGCCAACACGATCATCCCATCATGACTGCCACGACCACTAACCCAGCTTTCTTCCTCCATCCCTTAGGTGTATGAGCTTCAGTCATCCTTACTCCTGCATCCCTATCCCACCCACACTAGTGTCAGCATGCTGAGTCAGCCAGTGTTGCACTCTCTTACATCAAACAGCCCGTTGTAATACTAACCTGGGTGAGAAAGCTCAGCTTGGTGCCAGCTGTTAATCAGATTACGCCCTGAAGTATTTATTGTGCTACGGTTTGCACTTTTGTACACGTTTGCATCATCGGGGGACGGTGCCATTAACAACCCGTGACACACTCAGCAGGTTAGGGAGGATTTTTCTTCTGACAAAAGAATTTTCCCCTTTGGGATATTAATGGCTGTGCGGCAGGTTTCTCACTGCATGTTTCTGCTGAGAGGCCATGCTCAGGAAGCACCTCAAGAAATAGTACTTCTGCCCTATCTCCATTTGCTCATGTATCACGAACCAGCTGGGCCACACTGACCAAGGTTCCTTTTGAGAGAAAACATCTAGCACACAGTGGTATCGCATGGGCTGTGAGGGGACTGGAGAAGCAACAAACTGAAGCTGGAGGTAGTCAATTAGCAAGAGCCCACAGTGGCTCTTACTCTCCCTAACTTGTTGAAAAGCCTGGAAAAAGGCGTGAAAAAGGCTGGTAAACACAGGAGTCATTCATCTGCAGGTTACCAGTTTAAACTAAATCCTGAGTCCAAAGCACCAGCAAGTCTCTGTTATCCCCTGAAGGTTATTTGGCAGTTTTTAAGTAACATGCTTTGTAAATAAGTCATACTGTATGGAGCATTTACTTAGTGCCAATAAATGCCCATCCAAAAGCAGCACTAATGCAAGGATAAAGCACATGGGGACCATCACACCATCATGGTCCAACTATACCAAAGCCATCCCACCAGCAGAACAAGGGAAAAAAAACAACCTCCTTCTGGAAGAGGCAGCATTACTGTAGGGAACTTCAAGGGCTGCTAAAATTTCCCTTTTTTTTTTTCTTTTTACAAGTCAGACTTAGAGCACCTCCTGTGTGACTACTTTCTCACAGAAAGGCTTCTATTTTACAATGCCCTTTCTCCTGCATAGCTTTATTCTGATGTATTTGCAGCCTCCACTCCCCCCAAATACACGGTCTTTTCTGACAAACACTTAGAAAAATGCATCTCCTGAAAACATCTGTGCTGCTGTTGTGTAGCAGGCAGTAGAGGTAAACAACATGACAGTCACAAAGGAGGCTGTCAGCAATGAGCACTTTTGATGCTGCAACAGCGACACTGATTGCTGACAGGTACCTGAGGCAACACCTGAACTCAACAGCTATCTCCCATACCTGGAGATCACTGAAAGGTCACAGCTTCAGGGATACAAATATACATATGCACCCACAGACAGGAACTCCTGCCAAGCTTCATTCTCACCTGTTTCTCGAGTATAACATTTGTTGAGCACAGCAAAGGTGGTTTGCAGTGCTCCCACTGCAGCAGGGAGCTGGGCAGGGCCAGCAGGGCCTCCTGGCACCCTGTGCCCACCAAAATGCCTTGTGTGCAGGTGGAGCAGCTTTGTTCTGAAAGGTATATACAGCACGTGACGGGGAGTTATTTCAAAAGCTTCCCTCCATGTTTTGCACACACACAGCCTGTTTAGAGCAGGCAAGAAGCGCAGCAGCAGGACCAGAATTGAAGTTATTGGATTAGAGGCTCACTAATTCTCCTTACTGCTTTCAGCCAGGTCTGAACAAACTTGCCTGCTTCTCTGAAAATTGTGTGACATTTGCAGGGCACCAAGCCTCAGGCAGCGCTTGCCGAGGAGCCCACACTGCGCGGCAGGTTCCCGCCAGGTGATCCCTGCCAGGGCTCTGCCCGCCCCCACTGGGCACCTCTGAAGAACAAGGTAATTTTTACCTTGCCTTCATTCGAGGCAGACCCATTTCAAACATCATTTTCTCCCCCAAATACTTAGTAAGAAGAAGTCTGTAATAATGAATTGCTGGTGATGCAGATTTTTTTGCATTCGCACTTCTAATCAGGTTTCCAAACAGAGTGTTAAACCCCTGCTGGCAACAGCACGCCCCCTCAAAACCCTTTCATAGCCTTTCCTTTCCAACCTTTCCTCCCCTTTCAAACCATCAGGATTACACACGATATTTATGACCATAATTACCCTGTCTCTTAAGAGAGTAGCCGTCTGTGAAAACCACAGTACACTGACCAATTCTATATTTCACATTAATAAGTCTCATAAATAAACTTGACTTAATTTACAATAGCTGCTTTCTCAGAAATACAAAACTTGCATTATAGTTTATGATTCCTTGCTGGCTGTTTTAAACATTGGGGTGTTTTTTTCATACTACTTCACATATTTTATAGCTACTGCTGCTTTATAATGTAAAAAGAAAAAAATGTAGAGAACAGGCTTGATCTCCCCCAATTCAGTTGTAATAAGTTGAAAGAAAAGTAAAGTAACAGCAGTGAATATACAATTTCTTGGAAAATTACTCTTGTTCCCATTATGCTTTGAAAGACATATTAAAAAAATTCTTAGAGGTTTCACCATTACTCACGCTATAATGTGCTACACAACAGTAATTTCTAATATTGTCTATCTTGTATCAACTAGCTGTGGTGATATTAATAATATTTTGTCTTTAAAAAGAACTGGCCTGGGGACTCAGAAAATTAAAACTAGGGCTCAACATTTGATTGTTATGTAATTCCTGTGCTTTGTTGGATATAGAATTTCACCCATTACTCTAATTATTTATCTTCTACCTAATTCCTCTTTCATCCTTACTGAGCAGCCATATAGCTGCATACATATGAACGCTAACCAAACTCGCTCTTGGCCTACCTTCACCAAAGACCTCACCTACAAAATGAAAATGCAGGGAAACGCGTTCAGATCTCTGCCAACTGCATGTTCCCAGCGCTGGCACACTCAGGCCAAAACGCACAGGCACAACCTCCTGGCCTTCCTGAGACCTCATGGGGGACACAGCCACTATCTGGCAACCTGCTTGGCACAACAGCATTTCCACAGCAGCTCACAGATCACCACTGCTTTCATAAAGGGGCCGGGATAAATGTTCAGTAATTTGGATCATTTCAAAAAGCAAGGATTTTCCAGCATTAGCTACAATCAAGGAGACACTGGTAGAAAACAGTTTACAGTATGTCTGCATGTTGAGCTGTATGTTGGGTGTGACTTCAGTGTGTATTTGTGTGCAGACCTTGTGGCTTCCTACTGAAATGGGACTTTGCAGAAGAAGAGCAATGGGTATGTAGTGCAGAATCACAAAGTGTGATCCAAACAGTAAATTTGTTCTACACCAACACAATAATCTATTGATTACTATCAAAACCAGATTTATTTGCATTCTATTCAGTGTGTTACCTGCCAAGAATCTCTAACAGAGAACATTCTGGAGATGTATTATTACATTTCAGTATTTCATATTTCCTCCTATTTGAAATAACTCTGCAGTGCAGCATTTTATCTCATTTAAACTAGTTAGCTTATGCCTGTGAGATTTAAAAATTTTTTTTTTCAGAACATTTAAATAGCTATCTGCTATTTAGTCACAGCTCTGGGGCACTACATGCAAATCTTTCTTACTCTAATTGCACCTAAACTTGAAAAGGCAGGGGTCTGCATATTGTTTTATTCACATTCCCATTGTGTTACTGCATCCAAACAATAATTTCAAGTAAGTCTAGAAATACAGATTCAGGTTCTCTCTTAGGTATAGATGACATGGCTAGCAGAAAACAATGTAACAGCAACAGAGCCATATGCAATAAAGTCACTCCAGTGAAAAGATATCCTCAGATGATGTAGGGCTGGCATAGCACTATCTGTGTAAAACTACAAATTCCACTGTTTCTAATAATTTATAAGACTTGCAGCTTATCAGCATTATTACCTGTAATTAGATTATCAAAAACTCAGATTATTATCTGCGATCTGCTTAGTGTTTCCCTTACAGTTCTAGCTCCTGGAACTGTGGATAACAGCAAAGTCTCTGCTAACAATAAGAATTATTCATAGTTGATGGTTTCAAAGAACAGCTAAAAAAGACTTTAGACCTAACAAAATGAGAACAAAAACATTCAGATCTCTGTTTAAAGTCTCATTGTTTTCTAGCTGGACACTGGGATGTTTGACTCCCCAAATAAGTTGAGCCTTTGCTCATCACCCTAAGTTAAAGAAACTGCAACACAAGCTTCTGACCAGCCTTGGCAAAATGTAAATTCCATCAAGCTGAGAAGTATAGAAGGACTTGAAGTTGCAGTTAACTGTATCTTTGTGTCTCAACATGCATTTTAAGTTTTGAGCTGCAGATGTGAACTTAAGAGAAATGTTATTTAAGTTCACATGACTAAAAACATTACTTCTTTTCCTCCAGATGAGAATAGATTTTTTTCAAAATACAGTCTATTTCCAGAACTCTAAATAAATTGCACTGTGCTGATCTAGTGAGTCACAAAAATCATAACTGATCCATTAGGTTTTATTATCTTAGACTAAGAGAGTGCAGAAAGCAAAGCATCAATTTTTTATATTGTAGTTTTTTCCAACAATATCTTAATGACTGCTAGTAATGCGGTCATCCCAAAACCTCAGTTTAAACAGAATAACTAATAAAAAGGGTTTAATATAAGAACTTCCATTTAAACCACTAAAGTTCCACCTAAAATTTAAAGAAACAAAGATGAGAGCATAGAGATGTGCAACTCTTAGTTTTTTCACTTGCTTCCTTCCCTTCAGACCATCTGCACTTTGTACAGAGACACTGAAGTAGCAACTGGAACAGCTTGGAACATAATTATGCACTTTGCCAGAGGCAGTAAACACTGGAATATCACGAGAAGACATGAAATTGTCTGGAAGATGCAAAAATCAGGCACTGAATATAGTCCTGTTCTGTAAGGACTGTACCATATTTAGAAACATCTCTGCATGTTAAATTTGATGAACAGTCCCACTGACTTCCCTGGTAGTTCTCAAAGGTGAACTTCACTGCCAGGGCTCTGCTGAATGCAAGACTGAGCTCAGTGTAGTCCCAGTACCCCAAAGACCTGATTCTGGTCTCACGTAAAGTTTATAACATGAGCCATCTCTCTGAAGCTGGTGGGTACAAATCTCTTAATTAGTGAATTAAGCAGTAATACTCCCACTCAGTCTTGACAGATCAAATGCCACTCAACCAACACTTAAAAAAGTAAGGGAGAACAGAAGGAAACTCGAAAAATACAAGATGTTGGTGAATTAAGTAGCAGACAAACCGGAAATAAGTTTTGAGGTTTCTCCTTAATTCCTCAAAGCAAAAATATGAAAGATAAATCAGTCATGACTATAAGGTAAAAACTAAAAGAGAAAGGTTAGCCCACCCTTAAAGTGATTTAGCATTTTCTTCTAGTAAGTTGGAAGGTAAGCATTTCTGAATAAATTACCCTTTTAAGTCTTGATTCATGCTTCAGTGCTTTTTTTTTTTGAACGTGTACTTAAGTTCTGTTGATAGGAAAACTTATTTATTCACCTGCTAAAGTACTTCTTTAAATTGAGATCTAAATCAGCATCTATAAAAGCTTCATTCAAATCAATGGGAATCTTTTTATAGACCTTACTAAGAGCTCTATCCGCCACTAAGTCAAAGGAGACCAAACCAAGAAATGGAAAAACCCACGATGCTTCCCCTGGAAGAATAAGCTCCAAAACCTCTCTACTTAGTAATAACTTTCTTTCATCCTCTAATATTAAATGACAGCACTAATAATATGCGATATCAAGTTATTAAGCATCTAGTCCCGAGCCATCCAATTAGTCTGCTGCGATGTAATTAAAACAAAACCAACATTAACTCAAATGTGAAATTCACTTCAGTTGAGATGAGCACAGCAAAGAATAAAAGTTCATTAGAACTAGATGAAATTCATATCCAGATTGGTGTAAACTCTGGGTAATTAGCTTGAAACAGCTTAGCATTATCCAAGGAGGATATGGATAATTGGGTTCAACATCCCTGAAGATCTGCTATGTTTCTTGAGACAATAAACCATTTGTGCTTTGAAGCTGCTTCCCGTTTTCTCCACCAGCCTCATCTGACAAGGGTTATTGATCTGATAATTTACTTGTCAAAACTTGTTAGTCAAGGCAGGACAAAAGCAACAAGGCATGTGGGTAATCCAAGAGATTAATTTGTCCCAATGACTTTCAGAGATCCCAACCTTGAAAAATACAAGCTGTTGATCCCAACTGTAGTGGGATCAAGCAAATCTCTGAAACAGTTGAGTCTAAGCCAGGGATCACACGGTAGAAGAAAATAAGCAGGCCAAGAATTACTGTACTATTGTATGCAAGGTGGCTACAGAAAGAAAAAACCTGTGTATAAAAGCTGTATACACATAGCAAAGCACCTGGTCACTTTACTTCAGACCCAGGTCCTCTGCTTAAAATATTTATTAATGTTAAAGTTCAGCATCAACTAAGGGTTTCCTTGAAATTATTGTTTCCTGACTCCAACCATTACCCTGCCTGCAGCAGGTTACAGCTGAAGATGGAACTGACCATGGGGATTTGTTATCCTCCTACTGTGTCAAGAAATGCAATGTCGCAAAACTGACACAACATTACCCCCACTTGTCTCAACTTCTCTTAATCGAGAGAACAGTTGGTAATTGATTCTAGAAGACTGGACATTTTCTCCTTGAAGGTTTAAGAATATACAGTACCTTCCAACCATCCTGCACATTATGAGTCATGCAGCTGACCCAAAGTGATAACAAGACAGCCCTAACAACCTCCCATTATACCTAAAATGATCTTTGGGCCACCTCACCACCTCTCACAGTCTCTTCGGATTTATAGTTGACTGAAGTTAAGTCAGCTCACTAGATTTCTAGTCTGCTGTAGATACAAAAGGAATAAAATCCAGCTCAATTAAATGCTTTTTACCTTATACATAGAGAACTCAGGTATCAAACGCCAAAAACTGTGAGGCTGGATTAAAATGAAGGATGCATTTCTTTTGTTGAATGTTGAGAGTCAATTTTCCAAAACTTTTGAGAGACTCTAGAAAGTATGACATTTGAGTGACACCTTTTCTTCCAAAAAACAAAGTTTAAAATGTGCTTTCAGAAAAAAATAAAATCTAATATTCTGAAATATTAACATGGTAGTAAAAGTTGGGATTTTATAAAAAATAGCAAATACTGCAAGTACTGCAAGGAAATTTCATGAGGACAACACTGTCATTTTGCTACATTAGTCTTCTACGATGAATAAGAAAATAATATCTCTTTGTATTCAGCAACGCAAACTCTGCTGCCGGAAGCAACACAGTCCGAGGACTGATGCTGGTGCTAAGCAGAAAGAGGAGGAGGAGGCAGGACTGGGGAACTGTTGCACTACCCTTGGCATGTCTTTGGCCGTATCAGTATCCCTGGAGCTCTGGGCTTTGCCGTTTTCTGAACCCTAACCCTAGGCATAACCCTGACCCTAACTCTAGGAAGAACTGGAAAAAGGGCATTGTACAATCGTGTACCTTTTACACAGCTATTTTCCAGACCAGAAATACAATTTCAAAACCTTCTATGAGTTGGAGGACACATCTGCTTTTATCAGCTATGCCATCTCCTCCAGTGCTACTCTTGGCAGTAGAGAAGGGAAGGGACTCCAGCACTGGAAATGACCTGGAGTGATTTTTTCCAGGGTTGCAGGATAGTCAGTTTTTAGCATGCAGAATTCAATCCTAATCCACGTCACAATTCCCTCAAGCAGACTCTCTTCCACCAGCTCACTCTGGCAGCTGAAAGTCTGACATTAGCAGAGAAGAGGTAGCAGGGGAAACAAAAAATAACAAACCAAATATGAAAGGCCTTTCACATCCTACTGATGAGCAGATATCACCAGCTATAGCAATAAAAATGTTTTCTTTCCTGCATGCACATGGGAGAAGGAAGGAAAATTTAATTCTAAATGCAAATCTCAGGAAAAAAAGAAGTCTTGCAGAAGAATAAGGGCAGTAGGGAAATCCTAGAAACAAAATAAAGAGAAAGCATATAGAGAGATCAGAGATAATAGCTCAAGGATTTTTGCTTGTTTTTGTTATTTGGCTTTAATTAAAGATTCTTCGTTTTTTCTACTCACATGGTTCATTTTCCCCTTCCCATCAGCCAGCAAGAAACCTGGCCCCTAAGCACTGTTTTTCAGTATTGATAAGGTTCATCCTCAGTTTTTCCATCTCTCAGTTCTGGCTGTGAGTTTCAAGGCTCCATCTTACTGGGAACATTTTATGCTGTACAGGACCACACATAAAATCAACACTGGATCCTTCTCCATAATAATGCAGGCTTAACACAGTTCAGAGAAAATGGTGAATGCTAATGAAGTCATGTACATGAGACCAAAAACCCAATAATTCCACAAGCTAAAGATACTGTTAATCAGGCCTAACAAGTAATATAATGAAACAGGTTTGCAAGCAGATCTTTTTTAAGTTGTGCGAAAAGAAAGGTCACTTTATGTACAGTGGAGATGCAGCGGAAAGCCAGAGACTTCAGGATCTGCCCAAGAGTCTGCAAAGGAAGGAGAAAGCAAGTTGCTGAAATGGCTGAACAAGAACAATAAAAAATGTGAGTGGCTGAGATGATGAGAACAGGCATCCCTGTTTCATGGGCCACTGAGGAACTGCAAATGCAAGACACCTGGAAGGCCTCCCACCATGTTGCCTAAGGCACTTCACAGCTAATTTACAGAAGCATTAGCTTTTTGGTGAAATTCTTCAAGATGAGATATACAGGAGATCCGATTAGATGATCCACTGTTTATTCTTAACATCAGTAGATATAAAGGCATCAACAACTACTTCAAACGAACTCCAAGCAGCATGACATCCATAAAATGGCTAAGACATCAAATTCAAGTGATTTGCCCATAATCATGTGGAAGGTTCTCATAGTGTGGAGAATACTTTGCTTTTGCTGATTCTATCTCAACAGGTACAAGCTGCAAGAGCTTTCTCCCCCTCTCTTAACCACTATGTGATTCTTTAGAATGGATGGGAAAAGAATATATTCACTGTAAAAATCATTCAAGACCTTTTCTCAACTCTTTCATCCAGATAAATGGTGATGGAGCAAAAAGACCGTTTTGGAGCAATGAATTAGGGAAGATATTATGAATATTGTGCTATTTCCCACTGCCTCGTAGCCAGCTTGCTGCTACTAGTTTATAGCAGGGAATGATAAGAGCAACAAAGTCATTCTGTTTTCATTAGATTTCCATGTGCCTCATACCAAGCTTTCCCTCTGCACCATTCTTTTTGCTGTCATATATTTACAGAATAAAGACAAATTAATTTGTTGGAGAGCGGTCAGCCACAGGAAGAGGTCCACAGAGAGACTGAGCTCCACCTTTGAGGATTCTTAAAACTTGACTGGACAAGCATAGGAACAACCTCATCTAGTAAGACCTGCTTTCAGCTCACCTATATAATCACCAGCGATCCCTCTGAATCCAGTTGCAATTCTGTAACTGATTATCTTACACTGTTCTTTTGCAGTCCAAGGCAGCTGAGAGCACTTCTTCTTCAAGCAATCAGCTCCAGAGTGCCAATGCAACTATTTCAGCAGGGGAATGTCATTTGTGCTGATGGAGGCCTGAGGTTGCCTCCATTCTTTAAGTTGGATTCTGCTGGAGTCAGTCAGTGCCTCACACAGAATTCAGTTGGACATAGATCTGGCTCCCTGAATAGGAAAGACTACGAAATGTGCTGAAATGAAAATGACAAATGCTGAATGAAATGACAAAACAATTTTTGAAAAGTTGGGTGAACAAATAAAAAATAGTAATACAAAAATCTCACAGGCATAAGGCAGAATGAAGTCCAACATGTGAAATGAAATCATTTACATATAGGGCCTAAATTATGACTCTAAACTTCAGGCTTCTTACATATACTTTTTGTCTGACAGAGCAAAAAACTGTAGTATTTTGAACCTTCTGTATGTGCAAAAAACTTAATTATTAATATTATAAACTAAAAGATTAAATGCAGAAACCATGAAGAATATGTGGTTAATTCTCTTAGCCCCTTTCACACTCATTCTGAACCACACTACGTAAAGAATGTAGAGGAAGAGTTTATGCAAAGCAAAGCTGTAACACATCATCTGGTTTCAGTAGAAAATATTTATACTTTTAGTAGACTGACACCTCCTAGACATTTTTCAGTGCATGAAAATTCATGAGAACTCAGGATAAATGCCAAGTGCTAACATGATGTTTTTAATGCAGCAGCAAGTACCTCTTTGGAGTTTGTGGAGACCAAGAAGTGTTCCCAGACTGGGACAGCACTAAAGTGCACGTAATGAGCTGGAAGTTATTTTAAGTTACCAGATCTATAGAAGGTAGGTCACAGTGTTCCAGACTGGAAAATGATCTGCAATTATTTTTGCCTCTTCATGGAAAGGCAAGACCCAGTGCCCTCAAGTCAAAAGTCAAAAACAAAGACTCAATTTGGAACTAACTCTTATGTGTAGAGGGCAAGGTACACGTCTTATATTTGTTTACTCTTCTCTAAGGCTTAACTACTGCCTTCATTTTGAACTTTGCTGTTGAACTCATTTTGCACAAACTATTGAATTTGCCCTAAGTGACTTCCCAGATGCTGCAGAACTGTTAAATACACTTTACTTCTCAGTCACCCAGTTTCATTTCACCATGATGGCACCATTAAGACTTTTGCAGATGAAAAGGAGATTTTTTTCCCCCAGTAACTCATCCATTTATGCATAAATAATTCCTTTCCCTCTTCTCTAACTTTACCCTCCATGTTACCATACTTGTTTTCCTCCACCATATTCTACCAGATTCTTAAACCATGCTGCTCACAACTACCACAATGTTTTTTCTTACCCTCCAAATCCTCTCCCATAATTTCACATGCAGTATATGAAACTTGAGTGGTATCAGAGGGTTCAGCACCAGATTTGATAGATTTTACTTGAAAGGCAAGTAAAGGAGAAGTTGTCACCAATTTATTATGGGATTATTCATTATTATTATTATTTATTAAACTAATCAATTATTATAAATAACAAATTAATATACTTTTATTTTAAATAACAAATTAATTATTATTTATTCAGCAAAACCTGACTGCACTGCTGCTTGTGTTTTCCACTGCCATTCCATGCTGTAGACATGTACCATCTGATTTGTCCTGTTTACCACTTCTGAAATTACTGATTTCCTTCAAACATCTGTGCAAATTATTTCATCAGACATATTCACGTGGATTCTGCCATGATTAATTTCATTCTCATTCCTACTCCTATTCACCCTTCCAAGTTCCTTTAAAATATTTCTTTATCTTCTTACTATTCAATGGACCTCACAGCTTCTGTCTCCCTTATCACTTCTTCCAAATACTTAATGGAACTGACAAATAATACTCAAATAATACTCTCAAATAATACAAAGTATTTATTAAGAAAATAGAGAAACTTAATGGAAAACAACAGACCTAAGTCATACCAAACTTCTGGTTATTAGTTCTTACCTGCATTTCTCTCAACAATTTTTAATCCAACTAATAACAATGCAGCAAATTGTTCTGCCTGAAGGACTCTACCAAATGTTCCACAATAATAAAAATATTTCTCTGTTCCCCAACATGCAACACAGAGCTAAAAAGACCTAAAAGGAAGATGTGATTTGAACCATCATGACCTCACTGAAATCAACCACGCTGTGGCAGTTTAACCAAGCAGAGAATAAGGTCCTATTTACTTTTTTTAAAGATACACTTTTTCTTACAGCACATTAGTAGTCTAACCAACTGAGAACTAGTCAGGCTAACCAGAAAAACTGATTTTTGCTTCAGCTGAAATTGCTGGTCACAAGCACCATTAAATACTTGAGCATAGCCACACTAAAGCAAGGCAAGGAACTCTCTAAACTCAATCACTGAACCATAGTCTCTTGGAAGTTTCAAGAAGCACTGAAGACCAGAAAACTTTAGAGACTGAATAACAGAAACCACAGTTTATCATAGCCAGTGGAAAATGCTATGTATCAGCTAATAACTTTGTGCTTTTAAAAGCACAGAAGAAACTCAGTCCTCTGGTACAGAAATGAAATCCGGGAGGGCATGAGGGAGGGGGCAGGGAAGAGAAAAAATATTTAAAATTATAAAACCCAGATTTAATTAAAAGCAAAAAGACAGCTGATGGCAAGAAGTGGAAGCAGGGCACACTCTCAGATGAGTCAAGGAAATCTAGATCAGTATAGTCTATTTTTAGCTGAGTGGTTTTTAATGAAGTCTCATGTCAAATAAACGGGGGAAATGCCAAGGGATAAACACAAACCTTCACCCTTTTACCAACCCAATCAATGACCCACCTTGAGCAGTTCAGCGCTCTGGGACCAAGCTGAGCACAACTCCAGTGACACTGCTCCCCGCTTCATCACAGCTCTCTAGATTAGGGGGCTGGCCGGGAGCTGGGGGGTGCACAGCCTGCAGAGGTGCTGGCTGGCACTCTGCAGGTCTCTAGGCCAATGCCATTTTCCAAGAAGGACTACTGCCAACACTAGATCAGCTCAGCCATGGCTTGGTCTATCTTAGTCTTGAAAATGTCCAAGAATGGAGATACATTATCTCCAGAGGTCAGTACCCAACTGCAGTTTGGTACTATTACAGCGCTATTACAGAGCTGCAGTACCAAACAAATGAAAAAGCTCATCTTAAGTAGCTGAAGCTTCCAAGCTGCCACTTGTGGCCACTGCACCCTTGACCCACCACCTGCAATTACGGGGAATGGTTTGATTGCCGTTTTTGTTACTCCCTTCAGGCAGATGTGGGTTGTTATTTGAGTAGTCCTTGCTTGCCCCCACCAGAGTACACAAACCCATTCCTCTCAAACTCTGCCCACAATTCATGTGCTCAGCCCCCACCCATCCTAGAGGTCTTTGTGGGTCTTGCTTCAATATCTTAACATCCTTCTTTTTTAAGAGAGATCCAAAATTAGACCCAGCATGCCAGGCAAAGCCTCGCCAGTCTCAAATGGAGAGGGGTATTTTTCCTTGAATCTGCTAGCCACAGTCCAAATGCAGCCCAGCATTTATTTAGTTCATCCTATTCACAAATAGGTCACATGTTGGTCAGCATTCAGCTTGATATCCGTCACAGCTTGCAAGGCCCTCACAGCAGGATAGCTACTCAGCCACTTGGTTCCCAACCTGTACCAGAGTTAGTTTCCCAAGAAAGCAGAATTTTGCATTTCTTGTTAAGGGCTATCCCTTGGACTGTCTGTTTCTCAAGATGCCTCTGGGATGAAGCTCTTCCCTCTGGCATACCACCAAACAGAAGTACATACTTTTCATCTCTCAGGCATTGCAACTAGAAGTGGTCATAGCTATAGTTTCTCCTTTTCCTTTTAAAAAATAGTTCCACACTCCAAAGATAATAACAGAGTAGCATAAATGCCGTTCCCAAATATGACACAGGTGTTAAGTGCCCCAAGCCTCCTTCTTAGGAGCAAATGTTTGAAGGGAAAGTTATTTTCCCATGGGAAAGCAACATTGCTGCCGTATAAAAGGTAGAAAAATGTCCCCATAAATCTAGCCAAAGATCCAGCACCCAATACAAATGACAGGTGCTATAAAGCAGGAAAAGCCAAATACAGCAGGTAGTATCTGATATGTGGTTTGGGATGCCTCTGAAGCATAAAGAACCTCTCCCAATGGTATTTCTGTTGATAAACTTAGCTTTCCTTTCAAAAAAACCAGACCTGCATATTAGATTCTGTACCACTGTAGCTCTCCACAAGGACAGGGAGACTTTGCAAAAGCGAGTAGCACCTCCTTCTGAAACCACTCAGATCATGTTCTGTGCAAATAATTTTAACATTACCTCCTGTTTTAGAAACTGACAGAACATCACTGCATAACCTTTTGCATTTTAGGATACCCAGTCCTGTCTGAGGTAATCAACAAAATGAAAACATGCGGATTCCACTTTGTTTCACAGAGACAGACATATCTTACCCATGATGGTCTGAGCTTGCCTGGCATCCTGAACCAGGCAGTTTAAGGCCAACAGGCATGCACAAGTTCACCATTTAAAAGCACTGACTGATGATAAAAACACTGGACCACAGTAGCATTATTCAGTTAAACCAGCATGATTTCAAGACCCTGAAGGAATAGAGATGGTGAAAGCACAGCTCTTATTCAACATCATTCCTCTTTAACAGATGTTTTTATTTTAAACTGTAGCTATGGATGGAGAAGGTTTTTTACCTCTTTATTCCCAAAGAATAGCTAAATTAGACTTGGAATAGAGATTCTTATGACTAATGCAACCTGACCTGTGACTGTACCTGTAACATGACTGCACTGCCAAACATCATTCATCATCAGGTTAGAGCTAACACAAGGTAGACTTCATTCCACACTTACTTTAACAAAAAAAACCCCAAACCTTTAAAACACAAAAAACCATCTTTCAGATCTACCCATGGATCTTTCCCAGATACCAGGAGATGCTCGTGTTTGGGATCCTCCCCCCTTGAATTCTTGGCAGATGGAAGGTTACTTTCCATTTTTGGCTTCCGGCACTGGGCTCAGACAGCTCACATACCAACTGCTGTGCAGTGCTTATTGTGTGAATGAACTCTTGGTTCAGATCACATTTCTACCAGACAAGTGTCTACTTTAAAAAAAAAAAAAAGGTGATTTTCTTTGCTAACCCTGAGGATGGATCCAGCAAAGGCACTGAAGAGCAGAGGCTCACAGGCAATGGGCTGTCACTTTCCCCTCAGCTTCTCTATTTGCCCACTGCCCCCTATCCAAAATAATGCTGAAGACAAATGAGATTTGTTGAGGACCCCTGAAAGAGTAACATTTTCAAAATGAAGGCTAGTGAATGTAGTCCAGCCATGGGGTTGTAGGTAGCACAGACAAAAGGAAGTTGCAGCTGACTGTCTCTTTCAAGGTTATCTGACTGTACTTTGCTTCCCTTCACCTGAGGCTTGTAAAACCTGTGCAAACAGCTCCCAAGCAATGCACAACAAAATTCAAGTCAGCACCTCACTCTTGAAGAAGGCCAATATGTCTCTCTGCTACAGAAACACTGTGGTATGGTTCCTGCCTCCTCATGCCCTCGAAAAATTCTTTGAAAAATTATGCAGAAGCAGCTATTCTCTTAAAGGAATTCAAGAAATCTATAGCTGACTTTTCCCTGTCACAGACCACTTCTCTGGAGCGGATGTTTTCTCTTTCTTAAGAGATTGAACAGGAAGAGGATATTGAATTGTTCTTAAAAAAAAAAAAAGTAAAGCTGAAGCCATCAGCCTTCAGAGCCAGCCAAAACAGTCAACACCTACAGCAGCATGAAGCTACCAGGGATCCCCAACGAGGCAGCACATGCACACACTTCCATTCAGCCTACCAACCTCCCCTGCAGCAGCCCACAGAAATGCCGTTTCAGCTGCTGGATAAATATTCCTCCATTTGAAGGAAGAATGATTGGAAACAGAGGAACAAATTCAACTGCTGCTGCAGCAGCACGTGAAGGAACTTTAAAGCCATGCTCAAATCCCAACTGGCTGAAGAAGAGCTCTGTCAGTCATACTATCCCAGCTGTGGCAACAGAAGAGATTGGAAGGCGGTCTACTGTTGGGAGGTTTGTTTTGTGTGAAAGGAGCAGCGGCTCCGCTCACATAAATTTCCAATTGACAATGTGAGATCTATCTCAGACAGCCGAGCTCTTCCAATACCCTGACGTGGCCAGCCTGCAGTCCATGCAGGGGAATGATCCACTCCCCAGTCTGAAAGTAGCATCTGCCTCTCACCTGCACAACTGCGGCGTTTGTACCAACTGCAAAGGCCTCACAATTTGCTTTGAATCTTTCCTCTTCCTGACAGTGAAGCTCAGAAAGCGTGAAATTGAGCTATTCCAACACAAAGTACTGCAATGTAAGTTCAAGGCCAAGGTCTGAGTCACCCTGACTCCTCCAGGGCCTTTGCCAAGCCCTCTGCCCAAGGGGCTCAGCCCTGAGCCTCCAGTCCCTGCCTCAGCTGTTGCAGAGATGTGCCGTGCCTGTCTCCAGGTCCAGCCCTGTCTGTGCCAGGCAATGGACCTTGTTGATCTGGACCTTGCTCTGCATCCCATCTTCCTAACTTGACCTCAGCCCTGCTTCACTCACCACTACAAACCTGCCCGGTGTCACTGGATGTGGTCCTGACCATGACTTGTGTTCTCAGCTTCACTTCAGACAACTCTCACCACCACAGATGCGTCCAATGATCTGGACTCCCAGCTGACCCTGATGACCATCCCCAGCCTGGCCCTGCTTGCCTTGCTGGGATAAAGTGGAGCTGCACCCTGCCCAGCCAGAGCCCTGCCCAGCCCGCTGTGTGATGGCACTCAGGTGCCTTCACTGCACGCCAACACTCATGTCAGAGGTGACATATCCTGAATTCATCTATTACATGACAAAACAAGCCCAAGCTGTGTGCTAAAAAAGAACCGCATAAAATAGATGTTCTTATGGCAGAAGGTGAGAAAGAAAACCTCTAGTACGCTTCAGATGTGATTTTTGCAGTAGTAGGAAATTCTCAAATGACTCTGCCCTGTGAAGCTTGCGTGCTGCATCTCTCACATAGCTCTGGCTTGCAGGGAGCTGGTAGGCAGGCAGGCAGGTACCTGAAGCCAAGACACAGACTGCTGCCAGAGAAAAGAAAATTACTCCTGCCTTGGAGACAATGGGGCTTCCTTAGAGAACTCCTGTTCTGTCTATAACTTTGCTGACCTTCAGAAAATGTTCCTTTTTGTGAAGAGCAGTTAGCAACTTAGCAGCTGACAGAGGTTCCAGCTGTGGAGGTCTCTGATATAATAACTGAATGAGCTGGGACTTACCAGCTAGATGTACAAAAATATAACCAAATATAGAGAGGATAACAGCCTTCCCTCTCTCTCACAAAAAAAAAAAAAATTGCACTTCCAGCACACAGCCAAAAACAGCACAGTTTGCATAGCCATGGAGACTAGGAAGACACTAAACCAGTGCAGGTCAATCTTACTTCAAAGGAACTAAGGTCAACTTAAAACCTGAATGCAGAAAATTGAGATTTCAGGGATCAGGCTTTGTTGGGTCCACAGCAGAGCACATAGACATAAGGACATTCATCCCAGGGCCACACATACTGAAGGGAGTATCACCGTACTTTCATTTTCTTCCTAAAAACATGCCCTCTTAGTTTGTTACTACCATGTACTTCATACTCCCTGGAGAAAACAATGACAGATTTTCAACTTGTCAGCCCTGGGAGAACCTGCTCTGATTATTGAAGTAGTCAAATGGGGGCTTTCCAAGTTGTGGCTGATTGACACATTTAACATGCTTCTCTCAACTAGAGACTACTACCTGATTTCACAAACTCCAGAGCCATCTGTCCTCCTGTCTGCGGAGTAAAGAGCATGTTTTGATTGCAGTCGCTCACATGCCTGGCCTCGTTTACTGGACAGGCTTCCTTTCTTGGACCTGCTGCCTCCTGAGCAGAACACCACTCTGGCAGATCACACCACCAAATGCAACTATGAAAAGAGGGCTGCATTCAGAGTAGGCAGCATTTATCTCTGCATCACTCTAGGTATTTCACTCCTCTCTCAATAGTAACAGGTTCTTCATATGTTCACTAACACTGACTTATAAGTAGGCAAAATATGCAAAGACTGAAACATAAGCCTCAAAAGAATGTATGAAATCATACTGGGAAATGCTTTCTACACACTGAGAGCACCCATGGTTCTAGGTACAGCTTCCATCAAACCAGGTATCTGGCAGCCCAAGGAAACATGCTCAAGTAGCAAAGTTACCACACCAAAAGGCAGGAAGGGGCTTTGAAAATACACTCCTGCACACAGAGAGAACAGCAGGAAAGAATTCAATTACTTTCAAGCAGAAAATAAGAAATTCACCACCCATCAGTTTCTTACTTGTCTGTAATTACTGAGCATTACAATAACCTCACTGCATTGCTTATTATGCTAATCTTAATTAGCTTGCTGTTTCTTAGCACACTCTCCCATCTGTCATTTTTGTTGGTTTTCTCTCCTCTGAAACTTTTACTGCAAACTCTTCTGAGTTAAGGACTGATTTTCTATTAAAGGTATAGAAGGCCTGGTCTGAGGAGGTCTTGGTCTCTGACTGGGATTTTCAGCTAAACTAATTAGCTGGCATCAAATGTATCTCAGTTTATTTTTGTTTTGCTGTTAAATTAACTTTCACCTTGAAACAAGTGGTACTAAATTGAAAAGGACTCTCTATAATTATCAGGAAAAATATACCAGCGAAGAGCAGTGACAGAATCAAATCTGTAACATCATTTCCCTTTCCTTTAACTCTTCCTCTCCCCTCCCTTTCAAATATTTATTTAGTGATATGAGTGAAAATTTGTCTTCTGTTTGATTTCTCCAAAAATCCAACAGTTCCTAACATTTGAAGAACCAGCAAACAGCAGATGTGTAGGCTGTTATGATCACGGCAAAATAAAAACCCCAAATCAGAGGCTCCTTTAGAGAAATAGTGGCTTTCATAAGTTTGCTCCCTGAATACACCTTACATGAATAAGGCAATTTCCCTGAAGTAGCACTAGTTACTACAGGGGACCAAGTGTGATCTGAATGCTGATACCCGGAAGCCTCCTCCCAGACAAAGATTTCCAAATCCCTGCACCGGGACAGTCACAATCCCTAAAGACTAAATACCCATTAAACAATAAGCACACATCTCAGCTTGATGGACCTTCTGTTTCTATAATGGTCTGAAGCGGATTTATGTTCACAGCCATGTAGATGCAAGAGTACCAGGGCAGTAGTGTCCATCTATTAGAGGAAGGTGGCAAAATTGTAGAGGAGATTTCATTACTGGTTTCTATCTGAATACAGCAAAGCACGAAGCCACCGTTACAAAAGGAAGCTTTCAGATCTAGTTTAACAAAAAACCCTTTGCCCACACCTTTTCCAAAAGAAAATCCCAGGACAGAAAATGTAAATGAAAATTCATTTGACCTATATTGAGGCTGTACATGAGACCACAAAGCCATTCCTGACCAGCCACAGGAAACACTGCTTAAGAAGGAGTTTGGATTGTGCAAGAGGCACGGATCCCATCTCTGTTATGTCCAAATGCTGATGAACAAGCTGCCAACAGCTTCTGAGTTCAGAATCTAGGGGCAACACAGAAGGTAAAATTAAAGCAAACAGT
The DNA here is from genome assembly GCA_013400235.1 of Oriolus oriolus. Taxonomy (NCBI): domain Eukaryota; kingdom Metazoa; phylum Chordata; class Aves; order Passeriformes; family Corvidae; genus Oriolus; species Oriolus oriolus. The sequence goes on from VXBT01006601.1 coordinate 239,542, forward strand.
TCTCTCCACATCTACTTCACAGCATTTTGCCCTGTTTTGTACTTTCAGTTACAGTGTTGAGTTGGCTCAATCCACGGTAGGGTTCACAGCCCTGCCTTTTCCCCAGCTCCTGCAAAATTTTCAGAAACAACTTGCTAAATCAGTAGAGGAAAAAAAAACCAAACCCAAACTTATGTTACCACAGACACATTAACTGAGCACTTATTAATAGGTTCAGGAAGTTTTGGATTCTGGTTTGCTGCCAACAAGACACAAGCACCTCTCTGCTCACAGAGAGGCAGAAGGGTCACACCAAGACTCAGACGCTCCTTGGACATTACAGCTGTGTCACACTCGTGCTAGGATCTAAAACAAAACCCTTCATATCAAAGGAGTCTCAAGTTCACAAGGCTTGAAATCCAGGCTGAAATTGAGATTTTACATTTCAGCTCCATCTCGAATCAGCAGTGCAGCAGCTAAGCCTCAGCATGCCTAAGCAGTATGTGGTAGGAGTGAAAAAAAGCACAGCATAGAGCCTCCTGCTCCGCTGTCAGTAGGAGCTCACCACCAGAGCAGTCAGTTTATAGAGAAGTGACAGCAGAGAGCCTGCACTCATTCTGCTATTGCTCAGCTTACAACTCAGTGATGGGCTCTTTCTCCCCTGACAGTTCAGAAATATCATTTTGAGACTGGAAAAATCATGCTACATTTCTCCTGTCTCTAACAGCAGCACAGGTAATAAAGACTCTGAATTGCATATTCAGGACTGTGCCTAGGAGTTAAAGTATCAGATGCTTTAGGCAGAAAAGACTGCAGGCCACTCTTCCATAGTTTTATAAGGTCTGCAGGGAGAAGCAGCATAAAGATTTCTATTTGTCAAAATAATCAAGTGTCTTGAAAATACACTAGGGAACCATTCTGAAATCAGAATGGAGTTATTTTTACTTAGTCGCTTCCCTGATCAAAAGCACACTTTAAAATATATATTCTCTCGTTCTAAAAATCTTTGAAATATAGCAAGTAACTCATCAGAGATAGTAGCACTGAAGGGAGTCTGTACCAGTATCTGAAGTATCTGGACAGAAAGTCAGTAAACACAAATATTAACACAACCCTGCAATAACAGGAAGCAGTGGCAGGTGGGAAAACTGGCCAGAGCTAGTCTAGACGCAGCATGAACACCTCAGAGGCTGCTTTTTCAACCAGGCTGCCCAGGCAGCAGATTGCTGTCACTGTCACCCACAGTGCACCCGTGCCTCAGAATCCACTCTGATCCAGGTTGGAGATAAAGAGATTGCCTCTGCCAGCATCACAGCAAAGCTAAATTGTTATTACTAACCACCTCCATTGACTTGTTTTATGGATAAGTAGATACTTTTTCTTTTTTCTCATTTGAGTACCTTTCTCCACAGGAATGAATTTAAGTTCTCTGCAAAGTTTGAGACCAAAGAGAGTGTCCATTCTGAGGAAGAACACGGAGAAGTGTTTATGCAGGTTTGTAAATACAACCCTGCTGACAACACTCCGTGCAGATTCACAACTCTTCCTACCACTTCAGGTTCTTTGCAGCAGAGGCTGTGACTCAGATCAACCTGTCAAATGCCCTAAGTAAAGTGCAGAAAAATGATGCAAGGAGAGGTGCCAGGCCAAGCACTCCTTAGAGCCTTTGGGATCAATGTCAGTCAGTACTTAGATCTCCAATGTCAGCAGCTCTGCTGTGCCGAGGTTACTTTGCCTACATCCAACAGCAAACATGAAACAAGCACTTGCCTTTTCATCGTGCTCAAATCCTGCATGAAAGCTGTCTTTGGAACATGCTGCCTATTTGATACTTACGCAAGTTATTTAACATCACAGGGCTGGTTGAGAACCAGAATCCTTGAGCAAGACATCAGTCCAAGGGTCCATCTCCTGAGCAGGCGCTGCTGGCAGACTGACCCTCCTAACCATTTTGGCTCTTGGGTGCTGTGCAGGGAAAGCTCTGTTAGCCTGAGGGCAAACCAGGGTGAACAGAGCTGGGAGTTCTCCCAAGAACTACTACAGTAACCCTCCCTCTCTGCTTTCCACCCCTCCCTTTTCACGTTTGCCTAAAGGGGTTGTACTGAGTTTGTGTGGCAAGGTTTTGGTAGCTGGGTGGCTACAGGGGTGACTTCTGTGAGAAGCTGCTGGAAGCTTCCTCCACATCCCATAGAGGCAATGCCAGCCAGCTCCGAGACAGACCCGCCACTGGACAAGGCCAGGCCCATCAGCAACGACGGCAGTGCCTCTGGGATAACAGATTTAAGAAGAGGGGAAGAAACCCTGTGCAGTGTGAGCCAAAGGGAAAATATGTGAGAGGAACAGCGCTGCAGACACCCAGGTCAGTGAAGATGGAGGGGAGGAGGTGCTCCAGGCACTGGAGCAGAGATCCACCTGCAGCCTCTGGAGGACTCCATGCCGGAGCAGCTGGATGCCTGAAGGAGGCTGTGACCCCATGAGAAACCCACATTGCAGCAGGCTGCTGGCAGGACCTGTGGTCCCGAGGAGAGAGGAGCTCACACTGGAACAGATTTGCTGGCAGGACTCATGACCCCATGTGGGGAGCCCACACTGGAGCAGGGAAAGAGTATGAAGAGCCCTCCCCTTGAGGAGGAAGGAGTAGCAGAGACAACATGTGATGAACTGACCACAGCCCTGTGCCACTGGAGGGAGGAGAGAGAGAAAATTGTGAATAAAGTTAAGCTCAGGAAGAAGGGAAGGAAGGGGAAGGAGGTTTAAAGATTTGGGTTTATTCCTCATTATTCTGCTCTGATTTGGTTAGCAGTAATTTAATTTCCCCAAGTTGAGCCTGTTTTGTCTAAGACTGCAGTTGGTGAGTGATCTCTCCTTGTCCTTACCTTGATCCACCAGCCTTTCATTATATTTTCTCTCCCCTGTCCAGCTGTGGAGGGGAGTAACAGAGCAGCTTGGTGGGCACCTGGCATCCAGCCAAGGTCAATCCACCACAGGTGTGAAAGATAAGTTTGTGCATTGCATATTTTAAAGAAATTGTTTTCCTATTTAAAAAGATATTCCTGTCATGAGAGAGCACATACATATCACAGCTGGCAATAGCTCCTTCGCATAGGAGTCTTCAATCATACAGTATAAATATGTATACTGCGGAGCAGGAAACACTCTGACAGGTACATAGGAAGCCTGACAGAATAACCACTCCTCTGCCTGCATGCACTAAGCCATTGGGTAAATAACTCTTCAAGCTGGTGAGCTTTTTTCTTTCTAAATACATTCTATTTACTTGATTGTCTGTAATGACTCCTCTCTGAAATCGTTAAGCTCCATCCCGCAGAACCGTATTTAGATGGGATTACACTTACACTCATAACAAGAAATAAGATGGCATCACTCACCTAACACTGTCACTTGGCATAAAGTATTCTCTTTTGCGCAAATAATGGCTAAATTTCAATCCTTCTTCTTGCAGCAAATAATACCTTAATCTACAAGCTATGCCATATTCTTGAGGTCAGGCACAGAGCAAGGTGATATTCTTTACATTCTTTACAATTAATGTTCTGAAAACTGGCATTTTAGGTCCTGAAGTACAGAGAGTGATTTGAAACCATCATTTTTTTTTGTGCCTAAATGGTGATGTTTTTACACGGCCTTTTTCTCAAGAGGTGAGAGGCTGGTATTTTACTTGGAAATGGCTGCAAGTCAGAACAAGCTTCTATCAAGAACAACAGTGAATCTCTAACCACACCTTACACCAGAGGAAAGAGAAGAGGCAAGGACAGAGGCAACACACATGGACACTTCCCCAGAGCCCTGCCTCACACTCTAGCTCTTGGGCACTTCCTGATTCTAAGTGTCTTTTTATTTCGTTGACTTTAATAGCTTTTAGTCCTGATTTTCTCATTTTTGAGCTCGTGCTGCCCACACGTGTTCTGCCCATGTTCTGTGACAACAACATCCACAGGCTTAGCCATTTATTGTTCAAGACATCATTCTTTATTCACCCTTTTCCATCAACTCCTAATGTTATGCCTACAGAATCTGTCAAGTCCATCCTCAAGTCATCTGTTCCTAGACTGAAGAGATCTAGTCTACTTAACTACCCTGCATCTGGAACTCATTCCCTGTCTCTGATCCTCCTGTAATCCCTTCTCTGCATTTTACAGTTGTTTGAGGGTTTTTTGAGGTGAGAGGCACCAGAACTTAACGCAGCATTCAAGATACAAGTGTCTTATTTTTGAGACATCAATGCCCATCAATGCAGGCTCATAGGTTAAGCACAACAGAAAAGAAGCATCCAAAAATAACCTTTGTTTTCTAAAGTCTTGGCCTTTAATTCAACTGTATTTATAGAAAGACTTTTCTTTCACTGCTAGCTTCACTATCTTTTTTAAAACAGAAACTTCAAATTAGACTAGTAATTCACCTATTCTTATCTCTGACAGGGTCAAACACTTCAGAGAAGGCAAAGTTGTAGAGCACATAGTGATATAATACAATTTACAAAACATCTTCCAAAACCCATAAGTGTTTTAATTCTTAACACATTAATATGACTTTTATTATGTGCAGGAATTGAAGAAGAATCAAGAAACACAACTAACCGCAATGCCAAAGCCTTTGGAAGAAGAGGAGGAACACAAGATCCCAAATTTCATATTTACAAATTGTTTTTCTATCTTCATTAAGATAACAAGCACAAGTAGGTCAACTTCCAAGCATTTTCCTTCATCACTGAAAAAATGATCTTCCACATTTGCTGGACATCATCTGTTCTTACTTTATGGGAAATGGAATACACGAGCATGTGATATTGCATTCATCATTCTGCCCTTCATTTACCACACATTCTTTGATTAAACTACGTTAAGTCCTTCACATGCCAAAATGTCTTTTGATCTCAATAATCTTCATTATTCAGCAATAATGCTCTCTTTGAGCACTTGAGTTGAACAGGACCAGTGATTCGATCCCATCCTCCTTACAGCCAAGTGGCTAGCGAGAGCTTTCAAGGAAGATAAATTTCTGGCTTGCTCTCATCACTGTTCTCAGCAGCTCAATTACAAATGATGCTAATAGACATGAAATTTTCTGTGCCTTTCAGGAACTTCAGCAACTTCAATGTAGTAGTGAATTTCTGAGACTATCTCTCCCCTAAAATAGATTTCTGACTTTGACCATATTTTTTCTGACCTTTCATTGCCTAGGAACATCCTTTGTTCTTATGTCTTGGCAGCTGGTGAGAAAGACCTGCATCTAATGACTGCATCTTTACTGGGAGGACTGAAGGTATGTGAATGCAAACATTATGCAAAATTCACAAGGAAGAGAAACACAGCAACAAAAATAAGAGTTACTTAAAATTAATAATAAGGAGAAGGACATATTGGGAGACTTGCAATTTAAAAAGCAATAGCTTGTTAAGCTGGCTTTAATACCAGCTTAGTTCATTACTCATTACAGAGTGACAGGGAAAATAAAGCTGGAGGGATTGCTAATGATGCCAGAAGTCTGTAATATGCATTTTGTAGTTCCTAATCTCTTAAAACTGAACAGAAAAAAAAAGAAAAAAAAAAAAAACAAAAGGCTAATCATCTGTTCCTAGTCCCCTGATTTCATATCCAATTGCCAGCAAACAAATCCACTTATGGGGAATTTTTTAGTTCCTTTTCTGCAGTACTTTAATTAGATTCCACCAATAAGTCTCTGAAAGGAACACAATTTATTTTCTCAAAGCAGTTAGATGAGGCTTGCTCTCTTCATGGGAAAATGGTCTTGGCCATCCCACCTCTTTCTGAAGTACCGGACAGTGCTCTGCACTGCCCTGGCACAACCATTCTCTTGGTCAGTGCCTTCCAGGGTTGGGTATCAACACCACTTCCTACAATGATGTTGAACCTGCTATTCCAAAATCTTAGAAGGCTTTTTCTCCCCATTTCTGTTAGGGATGCTCTTTCTGCAGACACTAAAGTGAAGCAGATCTTGGGTGACCTAATAGATCCATTTCTAGAGAGTTCTGTTTTCATTCAGATGTATCATGGTTTTGGCTGGGACAGAGTTACTTTTACTCATAGTAGCTGGTACAGTGCTGTGCTTTGGATTTAGGATGAGAACAATATTGATAAGAAACCAGTATTTTAGTTGTTGCTAATTACTGCTCACTCTAATTCAAGGACTTTTCAGTTTCCTATGCTCTAGGATCCAGTCAGTGATGACAATTCAAACACACAGAGACCGCATATACATCCACTACGAGGCCAGAACGTGAAATATTGGAAATACATTCCTCTGATAAAGACAAAATATTGACGAGAAGAGTCAATTTACTATCAGCAGCAGAAACTTCCCAGTCCCTGGTTTTGTGTGGAAAATGTTCACTCAGAGCTCTGTTTATCCACTCTCATCTATAAAGATACATAGCATGCTTTTGGAGGATCAAAAACTCTGCTTTACACTGTCAGGTAATTTATTGCATGAGCTTTACTGAAAATAGCGGGACTTAACTCTCAACAAGCAACTTCATATGCTTGCTCCATGCACGTCTCTGCAGCATCTCTGCCTCCTTCATGGATGCAAACAAGTCTTCATTCATTACATGCATTAATGCACAGCTAAATATAGTGCTCTCAGAGCAATTGGATCTTCTTTCTGCCTTACAAATTTCTGACAACTCCTTAGCTGAATTTTGACGACAAAGACATTAGGAATACAATTTTGTAAGCAAAACTGTCACAGCAGACAAAAATGTCATCCCACTGGAATCATCAAAACGTGTACCTCCATGAAATGAGCCTACTCCTGCAATAATCCTTCTCAAGTAAATGCCTGGTGTTAAAATGTAATCTGCCTCATTTAAAATGAGATCATAAAGTCTTAGAAGAGTTGCTAAAGAAACCCAATGCCCACTCAAGCCCTTTTTCACTATTTAGGAGGAAACTGTACTGTGAAAATGGAAGGCACTATAAGGTGTGAATCCCAAGCACAGAAAAACAGAATCTAAAGGTGATGTGTAATGGTGCATCCACTGAAGCCTTTGAATAAAAATCCCTTAAATCAGTGGTGCAACACTAGGCCCCAAGATGAATTCCTTCAGACTCCACAGCAAGAAACAGAATCCTTCCTTCCTGCAGGCAGAGGAGATGCTCTCTCACCAGCCCTGCCAGTTCTGGGCTCTGCAGAAGCGTGCAAGCACACAACCAGTTTAACTGACTTGTAGCATCAAACCTTAATGTACTTGCTCCAGTAGTTCTAGAATATATGAAAAAATCAATTAAATGAAGTAAAACAATTGTCTTTGAAGTATTCACTGTGCACTTTGGAAGGGCTATGTAAAGGAAGAACAACATAGTGGTTTACATTATCTTTACTTGCAGAGTTTCAGCAGGAGAGAAAAGAAAAGCAGAATCCCTCCTGCAAGTCTGTGTGTGGTTTGTAAATCTTACTGAAAGGAAGTGGCAATGACAAAACACACGGTTGGGACAGGTAGGCAATTGCAAAGCATTGGCCAGAACAAAAAAGAAGAGATAAAAGAACAAAATTACCTATAAGTGCTATTCCCTACCTCTTCTTATTTAGTGGAAAGGCAGTCTTGGAGAAGGGCCTGCTGTAAATTCAATTAAGTAAGATTCCTTCCAATTGTTTTAACTGGTTTTTGATGAGGCTTAGCTTTTAGATCTTACTATTCCTAATTACCAGGATCATTACAGTGTTCCTTGAGGACCAACCAAGAATAAAACCCCACTGCTTTAAATACAATGCAAACAAACCCGAAGACATTCTTGACAAAGCTCTGTATATAACCAAAAAAGGAAGAAGATGGGAAGATAATCTACAGTGACCTGTACCATTATCTGCTCTTTTGCCACCTGAAAGCCAGGCATGGCCAATGGAAGAGGAAACATATTTCTGCTCTAGCTGCCTTAAGCTATTGGAGAGCTGCTCAGAGAAGCTCTGAAATGAATGGTGCAGCGAATTAAGTAAAACACAGCCATTGTGATCTTCCCCATTCCCTGAAATTGCAGAGCCAGGTAAAGGATAAGACCCTGTGCATTCAAACTACTCAGCACAGTCTTTAAAGAGCCCGTGCAACCTGGCAGGGCAGTCCCGACTGCTTCCAGTTACCGCACGGCAACACAAAGTACATTCTTTGGTAATATCAGAGAGGAAAAGTGCTTTCAAGGGACTTGAAAGTATTTACATGCCAATCTCTCTAACCAACAAGAACAAAAAAAATCTAAGGTAAAATTGATGACATTCTAGTGAATTCCTGATATGTCATGAGACCTTGTGTTGGTTAAAATGTGCATTAATATGCATTAAAGAAGCTCTGGGACATTCTTATTTTCAGCTGAATTATTGGCTCACAGCATGGCAGTCACTTGTAAAGACCTCACAGAAAATTATTCTGTATTTCAGGAGGGGAAAAAAATAAAAAACAAGAGAATATGAAATTACAGTGTGTCACTGTAGAACAAAGCCCCAGTCAGATCTAATCAAAGAACTGAAGAAAAACTGAACAGAGTACTAGAAAAGGTAGAGATGAGATTGATCCCCAAGTCAAGGAAAAAATCTGGGAGACAAGAACAAAATCAATCCATACTGCACAGAACAAACAAATGGTTTGCTAGGGTCCACAAGAAAGTAAAAAGATCTTATCTGTAGCGGATAATATGCACTCACACTAGTAGTTATTTTTGTACAATAGAACAGGTTAGAAGGTGAAGGAAGAATGGAAAGTTGGAACCAAACCAAAAAAACCCAACCCAAACCACAGAACAGAATACAATTGATTTTTATATAACACGCTCATTGTGAAGTGTTGTAAATCACCTTGCTGCAAGACAACCAATCACAACCTAAGGGAACAATAAAGTTTTACAGCAGGGTAAGTAGAGAGGAAACATCTTAGAGAGGAGGAGAGAGGAAACGTATTGGGAAAGGAAAATCCAAGCACATCAAACATGATAGGATAGGTCTGGAGGGATAAGGGAATTAGCGTATGAGGTAAAAAAGCAGCAGTGTTGAACGCATCTTTGTGTGAAGACTGAAAGATTGTTTTTTTCCTCCACAACAAGTGTTTGACCAGATGGAAATAATCCAATGGCATCAAAGTATCAATAAAAGCTGTTCTATCAGAGAGGAACACTGCTTTCTACCTCCCCTTCCTCATACAGTAGCTGACTAGTATCATAAACAGTTATGTCAGTGAGCATGCAGAAATTTACTTTTAAAGGTCATAATGGATCATTAGAGCCACCCAGAACCTGAATTCATAGGAATGCCAGGAACATGCAGCATTGTATTCTCCAAGGTTCACATCCACAGACACCATGTCAGCTGTACCAAGAAAACAACTCTTGAATTCATTCCAGTGCTTGCCCCAGAACCCTTATCCAAACTCACACCTTCACATACTTACAGCCTAGAAAACTGATTCTGACTCCTCTGTAACAATTTCCTAAACAGAACATCGAGTCTCATGTGTTAGGTGGTTACACATTCAAATCTACACTGACTCATTTGTTTAGCCCTTTTACCCACAGTCCCAACTTTCCACCCCAAGGAGCACCCTTTCCCAAGCGCTTTCTTCTCTAGCCACACAAATATAGCCTGCAAATCCCTTTCACAGCAAGGACTTGCTCTCCTCATCTGTATTCGCTGCTGCGGTCACCTGGAGAGGCTGCGAGGGCCGCGCGCCAGCCACCGACTGCCGCGGGCAGCTCCTGTCACCAGCACTAAGTGGTTGCTTATCAGACGGGCAGGGGAAACTCGGGCCTGTGAGCAGCGTTATTCATCACAGAAACCAAGAGCTTTGCAATGAGAGGGGAGGAGGACGAGGGGAAGGAATTCTGCCAGGGTTGAAGGATGTCCCCGCCCAGGCAAAGCCCATGGTTCTGGAAGGGCAGGTGAAATCGATTATTTGCAATGGCTGGATTTCTAAAGAAATTATCTTTTAACTCAATCTTTAACCTGAGAGTGAACGTGGCCTTCATGATTAGTGGGGAGCAACAAAGATAAAGAATTGTTGGATTAAGTACCCTTAATCTTACCCTTTTGGGATTAGGTCTGTGGTACTGTGGAGTGCACTACAGCTCAGAAAATGACCCTTGCAGAGGCAATAGAGCCGTATTGATTCCCTGGCATTCCTACAGACACTTAAGGTCTGTAATAAAGTTTAATGAATGTAATGAAGCAGAGAACAGTGCCTTTCCTCTAGAGAGCTGAGCAGCCCCACACCTTCCAGGTACATTCAAAACTGCAGTACAAGCAGTTTTCTTTCTCTCATCCCTGAATAGTTTCCAACTGGCAGGGAATACCAGGGTGTCAACAGTTGTTCACTGGTTAATTACGCACTTGGAAGGCATCATACATCCTACATCCTAAACACCTTCAAGAGTCATTTGAGAGCTTGTCACCTTTACAGAAGATTTTCTGTCCTGGAAGTTAGATCAACTTCCCAAAACTGCAGTCTGTGCAGAATGGTGTCACAGAAAACTTATGAGCTACATTTGGAATCACACTCCTGTAGCCCACAATACTTTTGATCCTAACAGGATCCAGATCAGCAGCATGGCTTTAAGGAAATGAAGTGAAGGAAGGGCAATGGAAACACCACCAAAAATAAACACCACCAGACAAATAATTACATTAAGGGATATCGGGGGAAACATCCTTAGTAAGATGCTTCACGTCCCCCTAGGCTGCCTCTCCTCCTCTTTTTATACACTGCCTTATCAAGGAGAATAAATTGGTTTAGAGTACTTGCTAAAAATAGAACACATCAATAAAACTCACTTCCAACCTCTTTAACCAGTTCATACTGCAGAAAATTTGCTGTCAGAGGAAGAAGGTTTGAGCATGCAAGTCCGTTTCCATTCCTTAGTCACGTGCACTCTCACGTACAAACACCAAAACCACAAGTGGTGCGCCCCTACCTGAAACCATTTAAAATAGTATCATTTCTACAAATGTGAGGGAACAACAAATTTGGAGCAGAGCATCGCTGCTTTCAAGACCACTACAGCTGTGCATATTGCTAGGGATTCAGCTCCTCACACTCTGTGTCCAGATCTGAGGATTTTTTGCTTACTTCTTCAATAACAGGGATTTCTTTATTGCTGATTCCTCATCATAAAAAAGGAACAGAAGTCTTTGAAGTCAAAAGTATTACTTAATTCTGTAATCACTATAGGATAATAAGCGTCTTTCAAGAGTGAAAAAGGATTGGTAATTTGAAAAGAATTATGCACCTTAAGATACACATAGACCTGAAGATACCTACTTTGTATTTTGATTCCTCAACAACTTTGAAAACCTGACTTTCTCTGCTGTAGGCATCCAGCAGAAAACTATCCTTAACCTTTTCTTTTTTCTTCTTTTTTTTTTTTAAATCCCTTTTGCAGAGCAATCTGACAACCTGGTGCCCAGCAGTGATATTAATCATTGAAACACTCCTCTGTTTCCCCAGTTCCTCTTAGAATCTGAGAATCTCTTACGTAAAACGAGCAGCTGGCAAAGCACAGTTCTTACAGCTGCACGAATGCCAGACTGAGATGCTGCTACAATCTTCCTTTTGCTGCCCACTCCACTTCACCAAGGAAAAATGATAAGTACCTCAAGGCAGCTGGGAAAAAGTGTATTTGCCTGGCAGTAGCAGTGCAATTCGTGAGCACAATCACACAGAGGTGACACTTTAACTGAATGGGATGGAACCACGGAGCGTCAACTTCCCAAGCCATGCCTGCTTACTGTTATGAGTTCTGTGAGGCTTTCTGTCCAAGGCTAAGGGTGTTCAGAGGTACATTTTTCACTAACAGTGTCTATTACGTCAGTGGCTTAGGACTGTAAGGTAACAAGACCAGGCAGCTTGAGCAATGAGCCTGGAAGAACTGTGATCTTAAACATAGCAAATACTCAATTTTGAGGGAAAGTGGTCTTGAACTCAAGGATGCACTAGAAGAAGAAGGGAGGCCTCTACTGCTGCTTTCTGTTTGTCAGACCAGGTTCAGATGCCTTTTCACATAGATTAGTAAATCACACTAGAAACAAAATCGCAAAAATCAATAGGGCCACCAACTGAACACAGTATTATTCAGTGCCAATAAGAAACATGGTGTCTATTCACAGAAATCCTGTTGCTGAAAGCCTGACCCTGCTCAATTCCAAACACACAACCCAGTACCTTCGAACCAAGACCTCAATCCACAATTAAATGACCTTGGTTTAAACGGTTACTACTTGCCAATTCATCTGCTGTGATACTGCCTGTGTGCTTTCAGCAAGACAAACCTCAAGAAATATTAATTTTTCAGTATGAGTGAAGCTTAGCAGGGTTACCTCAAATTGTCCTAGTTTGGGCCAGGACCTTAGTGTTATTTGATACCACCTTATGTCATTGCCAGGGGACTCTCTGGCTTCTTATCTCATTGCTGTTTCCAGTATATTGTTCTTCTCTCAACTCGTGATTTTCACTTTTTGTGCCTCCAATTCTCAACTCCATCCCTGGAGCAGGAAGGGGAAAGGGAAGGCAGGAGCAAAAGAGCAGTGTCTGGTTTGGAAGAGCCTCAGTGGGGGTATTGAATTGGGAAGTACCATTCCTAAACCAAGACACAAATACATCATGGATTAAAACTGTAGACAGAGACCATCATCAGCACTCAGCTGATAAAAAACCCACTATGATACAAAACCCATCAATATAAAGACTGATGCATAGCATCAAACTAGCACTGTTGTTAAAACAAAATGCCACCTAGGTGCAAGGCAAATTCCCAGTTTGGGGAGTTTAGTCTTTTAACAGAACCAGTGTACAGTGACATGAAAAGTTTATTCTTTTATTTCCCCATAAAAGAATTATGATTAGCAATGCTGGTGGTGGACTCTGCAATTTAATGGATGTTTTTCAGTGAGCAGAGTGACACAGACTGTCACCAGGTCCAACTGCTAGGTCAAAGCAGAACCAACTTAGATACCAAATGGAAAGCCGGATGCAAAAGAAACACTGGCACAAGAAAAGGAAAAATAAATTAATGAAGGAGAAGCAGCAGGATGAAAGGGAGTGGGGAAGTACAGAATAACAGTTGGTTGTTCTGAATTCTCACCATGATACTATATAGACTTCAGAGACCACAACTGCTGCTAAAAAGAGACCTAGTGTAGGCAGGGGAATAGATGGATGGTGGTGAAACCGCCAGATCAGTGTCAGGATGAGAGGGAAAAAAAAAAGAATTCAAAGAGGCAGAGAAAGGAGAGCTTTGAACTGGCCTTTATTTTATCCCATAGGTAAACTCTGAATGCAGGACTGTCTCTGGTAGTAATTCCTATCTGCCAGGTAGTGCTCACACCTGTCTAGACCTACAGCCAACATCAGATAAATTCTCTTCTAAATGGGTGAAAAGTGAAAGGACACCAAAGAACTCTATTTCACACTTTTTTCACTGCCTTCTCCCATTCCTTTGCTCCTGCTTGCTCTGAAATGGAAAGTACCTACATCTCTGGAATGTATCCATCTGGCGCCACTTCCAAAAAGCAACAGCAAGGTGTGACAGCATCCAATCCTCTACTAGCCCTGATACACCTCCTCTGTAGAAGTAAAAGCAAATATTTCATTAATAGAAGCTCCATAACAGTTTGCTGCAGCAGGGGAAAGCGCACACCTGCATACAGCTGGAACATAAGAGTCCTGCCTGCACATACTCCATGGAACAAACAACACAGCACCACAATAAGAATGAAAAATTCTGTATGCAGCTGAAAGATAGAAGGATGCTGAAGTGGTCAAGCTGTTATCACATACTGAAATTCACCAAGCATCAAGATGATTCTTTTACTAAGTCTATCACTTAAGTATCTTTGTAGTGTTCTAAGTTCATCTTTTATTTTTGCCAAAGCCTTCAGTTCTGATGATGTGTTTATCTCCCAGCTGCCCAAATGGATGCTTTATAGTGTCTGTCTCAGAAGGATGCCTCTGCTCATGGTATTTGATGCTTCCTGATGTCCCCCCCAACTACTCTAAAGTGGATTAAGTTCACTGGCCTAAGCAGCAGCAGGCATGGTGCTGCTATTAAGGGAGATTTGGTAAATGTTTCTGCTAACACTGTTTTCACACAAAGCTCTGGGAGCAAGGTCAGGAAAAGTGAGAGAATGCAACTTTTCTCTGAATTCCAGTTAGGCACCAGGCACTGGGGGTTATTCAATACACTTCACTTTAAACCAAGGGTTTGCCATCTGTTCTGCACTCTAATTACAAAATATAAACCAAATATAACTCACTATTGAATCACAGAAAATAAGCTGCAGGAGATTTAAATTCATAGGGAAAGCTCTTTATTTAATGCAGAAAGCATCTGCAGAATTTTTCTTATGTTATCTTTTAGGCAGTATAATCTAGAGAAAATGAGATTGCTTATCCAGGACCCTGACAAACACATTTCTGGAAAACTGGATGAGTCTCTGGGGTCAGATGTTGGGTTTAGGAAAAATATGTTGCAGAGCAACTTCTGCATCAATTTATCTATTTATCCAGAAGCAGAGGTATAACTATAATAAACAGTTAATACAGTCACGATAATACAAGGAGGCAACTGGGGCAAGAACGTAAGAAAAAATCGCCTTTATTAGAGTGATTGATAAAGTTTGCTATAAAAGTAAAAAATAAAAAAACCAAAACGCCTCATGGACTAGTTTTTGGCTATGCAATTTATCATTCATTTTTTTCTCCACCTACACCCAATTACAAAGCTACAGTATTTTAGTCTGTTGAGTGACAGAGTCTCACTGTAATGGAAACACAGGTATAAGGAACAGCTGAAGACAACACCTGGGTTTCTTACAAGCTGGTATCACTTGTGTGAAAGAGCAGCAAGAAGGGAGGAGTCTGGGACTTCTCTTTTATCCAGCCTGTTGTGGCTACAGGCAGCTCTGCCAACTGGGGTCATACATCCTGGAGAATTCTGGAGAACCTTTAACACTCTGACATGCAGTTTTATTATAGACTGAAATATAATGAGGACTGGCAGCTGCCAAAGGAAAGCAGCCCTTACATCCTCCCCCACCACCAGGCAGCAAACAGCACTATGGAAGCATCCCGACAAAATGGGCTGCTTCTGCCAGCCTGGCAGTCCCTGCACGACCTGGAATTTCACAGACTTGCAGCATTTTGCTTAATCAGGAGCTCGCTGCCTTACCAGATGAATGTGCCTAATTGCTGTTTACTGAAGAGACACCTATCAGTGCTACGCTTAATGAAAGCAGAGACGTGAGAAAGGAAGCAGGAAACATAAGGAATTGCCTTTGGATTCTGCACGTTCAAACACAACCCTTGCTTAAACACATCTCAATACCCAGCATATTTCTCTATAACTGGGCACATTTAGTGAAACTATATCTGATGATAGCAGGGAAAGTCTGACAATGAAAGCCTGCACAGACAGATGCCAGCATGGACTTGCTCTCTTATATGTAAGGAACTACAATACATTGATCACAACCCCTGTGACAAAACCAGGAGTGCTGATCAAGCTAAAAAGCACATGCTGACCAGATCCACTGTGGATAATCTTCCCCAGCCCACCTCTCATGTGCATCCTGGACTTAGGGTCCAGACACGTGGGCTTTACGTCAAATCAGGTCTGCTTAGCTTGAAGGTGAGGAACGTAGCAATTGATGAAAACAACTGAAGGATGCTCCTGTCGGAAAACTCACTCTCTAGTCCCTGTGTAAACCAAGAAAACAGGCCCTCCTAAGGGGTTGATAAAACTCCCCCTAGCACAGGCCCACTTCTAAGGGTTGAGTTGGTAAGAAGTTTGAATGAGCACAGCATTCTCTGTCAAAACATTCCCTACCATGCAGTGTTAAAGAAAAGACAATTCCTAGAATTTTGAGCCAATAATCAAGAGATAACTGAAGACAAGGACAGAATAGCCACAACTGAACTACAGGAAAAATAGGCCAAAACAGAAGAGGTACATCTTGGATACTTTCAGGGTATTAGAGGTCTTGAATTTAAAAATGTTAAGGGAAAAAAGGGGGAATGAGTGGGGGTTAAAAAGTTTACAAGCCCAAAACCAGAAGCAATAAGGGCCTGTTCATCAACATGAGAAGCTCCAGTGCTAAAACAGATTAGTCAGAACACCTGCCAATAATGGAGGGCTTTGACAAGAGTCACTTCCTGAGCGTGGCAGTGACAAAAATCAATGGGATGCCATTTGGGAAAGACAGATAAGGGCAGAACCACTGGGGAGGTTACTCTACTGAAAGATCCCTGTAACCTGCAAAGGTAATATTGAGTGATCAGAGAAAACTGCATCTTCAAAACTACTCCTGTAGGAATACGTGTCTTCCAGAAGAATTACTATCTTAACTTTCAGAGCAGGCAGAAAATGCCAGTGAAACCCAGATCATACTGGAAACTGTGGAATTTCTCACACTGGTTTCAAGAGAATTGAAACACCATTCTGGGCTTTATATACATGTTCTTAACATCCCCAGATAAGACAACCATCAACGATCTGGAATAATTTCCCATTTTAGGTTTTCTGCACCTTCTTCCAATGTGTCTGGTACAGGGTTCAGATAAGACAATGCTTGTCCAACCAAACGCAGTAATGCTTGTGTGATGAAAAACGAATGCCACAAAAAAAGAAAGGGAAAAAGTTGAGGATATAGCTAATGTGGATCCAGAAAAATCATAATAACAATACGAAAAATCAGTTGCAATAAAACCATCCAAAGGAAATCTTTAGATTTTGATTTAGATTTAGACTCCTACAGACAAAGAGAAGGGAGGCATTCAGATGAGTGACCCCTTTTGGAAAGACAGATTCAGTAGCAAACCTTCTTTAGGATCTTTTCCCTAAAGAAGATCAGGAGAAGCTGAAATCAGTAAGGAAAACACCGGGTAAAAGCCACAGAATCAAGGCAGTTCAGAGCAGTAACCAGATTGCAACAGTGGCACTGGTTCTCCTCAGTGATGTGCTGAGGAGGAAATCACAGTGCAGGCAAGAACTACGGTAAATACTGTTGATCAAAGGTTTGGAAACGATAAATAAGAAGGGTGCTTTGAAAGACACACAAATCGAAGCTACACTTTTAAAGTGTGAATGACACATGCAAATTCCAAAATAGGTCCTCAGCACTCCTTCCTCACTTCCTGAACACCAAAGCCTGGACATGCATGAGATCTTCCTGCTACTCACAAGTTTATCAGACAATGAGTGATGGCAAAAGGGTCTGGCTCCAACAGCCCTGGCTGAAGCTGCATCATATGTGCAACTAAAGGAGCGTGGTTTGGTATCACAACTCATAGCGCCTGCATCGGATATGGCACCGCTACAAGAAGTGGGAAGAATGCTCCACAGGAACTGGCATGTTTAACCCTTTGAAGACAAATGCCTTTCACAACCAAGTGACCCATAGCTTCCAAAAATTATACAAATCCCATAGGAGGTGGGATGGAAGCCAGCCCAGGCACATCACCAGCCACTTTGACTTGCAGAAAAATAAAAAGCTCCTTCAAGTCTGTTCATACCAAATGCTGCCAAAAGATCAAAACTAAGAATTTGTTAGAGACTCACTCCAAATACAACAGAGGTTTCCAAATTCATACTGCATTTTACATTGTTTCTGTAAAGTTGCTTTCATATTTTATGAACCTGGTCAACTAACTCATGAGTAAACATTTTTAATAACTTATTCAGCTCTGCCTGGCAGCAGAATTAAACTCTCCCAGTTGTATGTTCCTCCTGTCAGGCTTACAGGTAGTAGATCAGAAGGAACAGTTAAGAACTTAGGATCAAAGGTAATTAAAGACTGTGACGTTTTAACAATATCTAGATCACTGCACAAACCCTCTGGAGTGTCAAGGACAACTACAAAGTTCAAGCCAGTAACAAAACTTCTTGCTCAATTAATAACATTTTCAAAAGAAGCAGACAGCAAGTTTCAGCTTCCCAGAAGAGAGCACCTAACGATTAGGGACAACCAACCAGGGCAGAGCAGAAAACTTAAGAGACAGCTCATTAACAATATTTCCTTGGTGATAAAATCTTAGGTATACACAGGTCCTCAAGTTCAATGGTCCCAGGTGCTTCTTCTCAAAACTCAGGAAAGCACAGTCTATGTGAATGAAGTAAGAAAAAATAAAACCAGATAATCCCTGTCAACATTGTCTACACAACAATATTCATGCAATATTCATCTAAAGAACAAACCCAACGCTGTGTGCCTGCAGAGACAGAGTAAATTGCCAACAGAGGCAAAGGAGCAAAAACTGAGGTCAGAAAGGGAAAGTTCCAAAGCAGAGACTTGTGGAGGGGTAAGAGGATGCCTGCCAGCCCAGCAGCACCCACAGAAGCAGTGCAGCAGCAGTATTTCTCCCCTGTAGGTACTCTGCGAGATTGCAGATATATTCTTCTCAGATTACCAAAGTTACTAAAATTATTCGAGACACAAGAAGCCTGAACCTCTGCAGCTGTCTTTTAAGAAGAGCCTATTTTGTAGTTTTCATAAAAACAAACCCAATAAGAGGTACAGCAGTAGGCACAGAGGTAGGAGGTGAAAACTAAATGCAATCTGACAAAAGGTTATCACGGTGTTACAAGAAAACTCAGTCTTGCTGTGCCATTCTCAGGACTTTTCTCACTTGAAGAAAAGGATTTAGGCAGACAGTTAGAAGCAGAGCATCCAAGACTACTGAAACTACTCCAGCCTTCTGCCTTTCACATAAATCTTGGATTATATGACACCACACACAACATGGTTAACGCTTCCGCTCAGACTTGACATTTGCTACGAGAATCACATGAGTCTGAAACGAGAGAGGTGAGGACCCACTTTCTCAAATTCATGTCACAGTTGCCTTGTTCAAGGGCAAAGCTCCTCCTGTCTTCTGCAGGCAGAGGAGATAGACTTGAAATAAAACTTCAAAGGACGCAAACCATGTTCAGCTGTAATGGAAATTCAACAGGACATGGATATTTAAGTCATATTAGTCCTTTTGAACACACCAGGCTCAAAACTGTCACTATCATAAAATCTCCCTGGTGTGGAAGACTCAGTCATCCCCAATCATAGAAACTGTATGGTAATTAATGACGAAAAAGTGACAACAGCTTGAAGAAGTTAAAGAAACACACAGGCTCTTCAGAAGTTAAGAAACACACAGGCCCTTCAAACATCTTTTTTTCTTCCTCCTACCCTATGTATGTAACTGTACACTCTAAATGACACAGACCCAATGCACAACTCTTTTGGAATGCCTTCACTTCCAGCCATAACATCTGATAATTTTTTTCTCTTCTGGCACAGCTATTAACCACCTAATAGCCTGGAATGGCTGCTGTTAGATAATAGCTTTTGTAAGGAGATACTGCTTTCCAAAAGACTAAAACTTCTGCTCTCTGGAATCTTTTCACATTTCATATATGATTTTTTTTTTAAATAATGAAAATTAAGCAAACCCTGCAAACAAAGCCAGTCTAAAAATTTACTGTTTTTTACTTAATCTCCTTCAAATTTTTAAAAGCAATGTCTGTATTAGACAACAGAATTGTACAGTCTCACAGCTAATGCCCTGCCACTGAGCTGTCTGACACGAGCAAAATGAGTGTCCAGTGAGGGAGATGAGCACTGGGTCCTGCAGCACAAACATGGTGATGGTGGCTGTGCACAGGACTAGACTGAGCTCACTATATTGATCTATACTGAGCAACTATATAGAAACAAGGATTTTCTTTGATGATATTGCTCAGGTGGTTTTCTGAGAACAAAAGTACTTATTTTCATGTCTCAGAGATTGTTTTTATTTGGATAGAAGGGGAAATTGTTTGTTTAAATCTTGTGAGACTTCCCCAGTAATGTTAGCGATAATCTTCTATTTTATCAAAAAGAGTTTCAAAGAAGTAACAGTAAGTAAATAGCCTGGTTTGTGAATTCCTTCCCTAACATGTAACCTGCCAAAAAAGTCTACTGAGACTTCCTATTTCATGATCTATGGATCTTGGTAAAGTAATTACTTTGTATTATACTCTCTCACCTCTTAACTTGTACCATTTATTTAATGAAAAATTTTATGATCTTCTCTTAATATCCCTAAATATTCATATAGCTTAATGTGTATTTTCCCCCCTAGAACAAAATACACCTGTCCAATATATACACCTGCTGTTTTGGTGTAATCACTATAACTTCCAAACCTGAGAGATCTCTTAAGTACCACTGCTGTCACTTGTTATTCCAAATTCTAAGTGAAACAGGATCTTGTTAGCCAAAACTGAACACCCACTCATAAAAACTCAGTTATCTCACTCTCATACTCATGCACACACACATGTATGCAGTGATGAAATGGTCCAGTTAAAACAAATGATTCTACATTTCTCACAAAACAAGAGTATGTCTGAGGTGAACATCTAGCTGTTGCTTCCTACAGATCTTCATGGGTTTCTTTTAAGTATCTGCTTGTCCAAGTCAGGACAAAATCAGCAGCAGCACTGAACTGTCACAACAAAGTCTTTTTACACCTTTTGGAAGACTCCGGAGATCTCAGAACACATGTCCAGGACTTTGACAAACTTGTAAAATCTTCTTACTGTCCCTTTATATAAAGCACAGCTTTTCTTTACGAAACCTACCTCTTCATATACTGGAAAATAGCCTCATTCCACGATACTGGCATATACCAGTACACACCTCCACATTCCCACTAAACCCTTGCAGTGCAAATGCCATCAGTAACAGCAGTGCCAAGACAAGCAAGGCTGTGCTTGACCCTACAATTGCAACACCACAGGGAGGCTCTGTTCCCTCTCCTCCTCACCATTCCCTGTGCAGAGGTATCGACTGGCACAAGGACATGTCCCCAGCCTGAAAGCCACAACACTGAAACCCCTGCCTTAACCAATGCTGGCACTGGCAGCCCTGCTGCTCCACCACAGCTGCTGCAGGAGGAACTGTATGGCACCTGTGCCTGGGGTTCAGGAGCTCCAGGCTGGACAGCCCAGTGCAGCACAGGGATGGCTTCTGAGCACCATCTGAGCCCTCTGGCACTGTCTGCCCTGTCTCTGGCAGCAGAAGCCACATAAACTTCGCAGTAGAGTCCATGGGTAGCTGAGACTTAAAGGTTTGGAGCTAATTAACACAGGACAGCTGTAGGGAAACCAGCTGTGCCCCTGCAGCTTCCCCACTTTACCCATACTGTTCAGAAAGGAAGGACAAAGCATTTGGCAATAGGGGCAAGAGCCTAATTCAAGAACATAACAAAGCAGGTGTAGCTGCAGAGACAAAACCAAAAATCAAACTAAAACTACTGTGTGCAGCACTGGATCTGTGAGCAACCTGACACATAGCCAGAATATGGGCTGCACTGGACTGATATTTGGGGAAAATGAACCTGTTTGGCAAACCAGTGGAAGATCTCACGCCTCTGTTGAGCAACTGAAACAAGTCCATAACAGCTGATGATGTCTGTGATGAGAAGATGGCTGTTTCACTGAGCATACTGGGAACTTAAGCCTGTAACTTGCTGTGCAACCTAACAGCTCCTGCTACACCAGCAGACAGCAAAGCATGTGCCAAGACTATGTGAACCTACAGAGCTCCCAGCCCACTGACACTGTGTGGCCACAGAGCCTTTTCACTTTTACAGACATAATAAAAGAGGGGAAAAGATCCCCAAAGCTCAACACATGGCTGAAATAAAAAAATTAACAAAGCATTGCCAAAACGAGATGATGCACAAAGAGGATTAACTCACAAGCAATCAGCAAAGGGAAGCAATGCAAAACCAGGTACTGATGGCATCAAATGTGACTCTGAAGCATCAAGGTCTGGCTCAGATCTCACCAGTAATATGGAGCACTTGTGCAGCTGCTCAGCCACGTGAAGTGCACATGCTGCACCAAATGGTGTACAGTATGACACCCCTTATTGCTTTCAACTTGCATTTTCTTTCTTATCCTTAGTAACTTTTCACGCAATGTCTACGCTAGGGAGCTGCAATATCATCACTTGCAGGTTTCCTGAACAAAAGCACGCCATGAATAGAACAATGTCAGGGTGTGCTTGCAGTGTCACAAACAATTTCATAGTACAAATGAACCTAGGGTCAAAGGTAAACCCCATAGGAAATGTAAAAAATAGCAATGTATACAGAAGTTGTAAAAATCTCATGGAATTAAAATCACATTATTTCAAAAAGATATAGAGTGACATAATAAAGTACAACCAGCAAAAGAAGAATGTGCCAGAGAACTTCGTACTTCTTAGCTGGGCAGTCACATTTGGAGCCCACAGAAAGCAGGGTACAAGTGCCAAGCCCGGGGACAACGAAGTACTTCATACAGACAGACATACATACTCCTCCAGCTAGTAGGGGTGAGATATAAAATGGAGGGCCTTCTGCTGTTTTCATAATTTCACATCAGAATTATGGAGTTACTAAAATGGATTCAGTTGCAAAGGGAGCGCTCCCGACACACGCACAGGGAAATCCACACTGCTATCGCAGCGAAGCCAACGCGTAGCTGTCAGCAGCTTGTGCTAAAAATACTAAGCTGGGAACTGAATGGGCTGGATATTACTCTGGAGAGAGAAATTTCAACTGCAGCGACAAAGCATGAAGTATTTCCAAGCTCCAGCCTCAAAATAATAACTTCTGGGTAGAGCAAGTGGAACTTAAAGGAAGGTACCAGCAGCTAAGAAACCAAAGGAAAACAAAACCTGTGTTTGACGAAAGACCAGTGCCTTAATCTTGAAATCCTGCTGAGTATTTGCTGAGAAATAAAGGCAGAAAGAAATTCAGTACTTAGAGAATGCAAGAATTTCATCTAAGGCTTTACTGGAGTATTGAAACATCCCTTTAGTGTCAGCAGTGGAAAAAAATAATGGGACTGCCCAGTCTGTGTTTTTTCAGGATTACAATTTAACCAATACCATAAATGGAGACACATGCTCTCCTTAGGTGCAGGACATTTTTCTCAGTGACTCTTAGTCAATTTTTCTCCAAGAATTATCTACCTAAAACCTATTTACAAAGGGAAATCGGAGAGAGAGAAGGGATAAGTGTTGTAAGTAACACACAAGAGCATATTCAAGAAGACAGACTGGTCAGAGTATGGTAAAAATGTTTCAGGTCCTGCAAATTTACCCAAATAATAAAAATTGAAGTTTTCACAAATTACACACAGGATTTCAGTGATGCTTATTCAAATAAATAGATCCTAATTTACTACACTGTTCCTTTGCCTCTGAGTTGAATCTGAGACCTCCTTGTGGCACTGGAGCAGTAATTCTATCTGCTCTATGGTCCCCCTGAAACACGTATTGTTTTGCTGCCATGTTATTAGGCCTTTTCAGAATGCAATAATGCTGACATGGAAAAGGGATGAAAGAGTTTAGCCTGGAATGCTAAAGACACTCCCCAGTTTGGCTACCAAAGCCATTGTGACTGTGTTTACCTCCAGGTTCAGCTTTCCCCAGCAAGGAGCACCAGGAAAAGCCCGACTGAAGAGAAGCAGTGTAGCTGTGTGCTCCTGCTGTGACAGCAAGTTCTAACACCACCCAAGAGGCACGTGGAGATCCCTCAGCACATCTGCCAGGGAGAGGAGGGCAAGGGCACCAAAGCAGCACAAGACACAATCAACATGTTCTCCATGGTACAAACCAAACGCCACCACGGACAAAGGACAGGGAACCATGAAAACCTGAGAACGAGCTCTTACTGGTTATGGTACCTACCGCTGGGATGAATGGATTCATGCACACTCAGATTGTTCCTGGTCTTCTTTGCACTGAAAGAGCAGCTATAAAGCTCTCAAGGTCTCTCCTTTTTCACACCAGACTTTTATTACTATATACTCTGGGGCTTGCAAACAGCAGAAAAGTACTAGTTCCCTGCAAAAGTGAAAATGTCTTTTGGTTGGAGGTCCTGAAATGACCCATGAATAAACAACGAAATAATGTCTGCTTTTTCATGTCCAAAGATACTTCAGTGTATTCTTTGGTAGTGGCAGCATATGCATATAGGACATATTTGACCACTCCTGTGTTCTTTATTTCAGTTTACAAAGTCATTCTAAAACTACCAAGTATTCTGCATTAATATAATAAGTACAAAGCAGATGGTAGATGTGTTAAAACTCTGGCCTTCAAGGATTGGAACTTGTAACAGATTGCAAGTGGCAGTGGAACTCGATTCATATTAAGAGTTCCAGTTATTTTGTTCAAGAAATTGGTATTAAACATGTCACCCTCAGCTCCTTCCCAGGCTGCAACAGATGAATTAGTGAAAAGATTTATTGAGACATAAATAACCAATCTGTCCTACAACCTTGGATGAATGTCACTTACAAAACAAACAAGAGTACAAATGTTCAACTGGCCAATATGAAGGCAGTCTGTTTACAAACACTTACAAACTTGTCAGGAGCAATGTGGTGGATAGCATACAACTGAAGGTTAATTTGTAGGGGGACTTTTAAGACAAAAGTAATGTAATAAAATGGCCACGAATAACCACATCTAAAGTTCTAGTTTCTACCAGGGGAAAGGAGGATATTAAAAAATTGTTACTGAAAGAAAACCAAGAAATTATTTGAATGCTTCAGCAATTCACAACAAACTGGAGCTCTGTTTTATGTTCTATAGAAGAGCCATAAGTCCATCTCCCCCAGTATGTACCTTCAAAACAGCCAGTGGTGAATACTAAGGGAGTAAAGAACATCAGCAATGTCACAGAAATGCTCTGTAGCATGATGACCTAGAGAAAAATCCAAACGTTCACCAAAACCAAACACACTCATGTATGGTGCTTGCCAAGGAGACTTGCAGCCTTGCCACTACTACAAGTGACTTCCAGCTTGTCACAGGAACTGCGACGAGACTGGAAATTGCAAGTACCACTAATGGGAGAGCACAGCATGGGAGGGGAAAAAGCCCTTAGAACTTCTGAAGCCCAGGACTGCCTCCTGTGGAGGAAGCCATGGATCCTTTCCAAGCATAGCAGCACAAAGAGGAACTTGGTCTTAGTGCTCGCACAGTAGTGAATGAATGCATTTACTGAGAATATAATGTTTCTCTGCGCTCTCCCTTCTAAATAGTGTGTAAGACAGCAAGGACAAAATAACTAGCAAGTGAAGAAGGAAGGAGAAAGTGTAGAACAAGCTGGAGCCACCATCTAATTCTGTCACAGCAGCTGCTGGCTGCTATGTAGCGTGTAACTCTGTGTGTGTGTGTGTGTGTGTGACTCACTCAATACCACACAGCTCAGAGAGACTCCAACATTAAGATGACACAGACCAATCCCTGCTGCAGCTGCACTCTATTTAAAAGTACCTGAGAACAAATAAAGTTGTTATGGCCAAGGAAAAAGTAGAAAGGGCTCTGTGAAGAATCCGGAAAAGCAAGCAGGGGGGAAAAAACCCACAACCAACCAAACAAAAAACCCAACAAAACAAACATCCAAATTTTGAAAGTCTGTGTATAAAAACTTAAAAGACTGAATCGTTCTGGTCCTTTGTCATTGTACATCAAACCTTGTGCCTCATTCAAACCACTATTTCAAATGCATGGCATCTTTAGAACAAGCCTCAGCTGAAACATATTCCAAAGCTCTGCATGCATTCACACTTGACACAGGCAGGGAGGGTTTTTTGGAGGGTATTGGTTTTTTATATTGAAGACAGACTTAAGATGTGTTTCAGTATGACAGTCTAATTACAGGCTGCAATTTCAATTTCATTTACTTCTGTTGCATCTCATGATGGCTTAACACTTCCCAGAGAAACAATTACAGGACAGTACTAAGAATACAATTTACTGTCTCCAATCCTCATGAATATGCAGAATTCATTCCACCCAATGCCATATTTCATTTCTGACCCTCACAGTGTTTACTTTACACTACAAATACCAGAGAGAAGTGTCTTTATATGTTTTATGTAGATACTGTATATTATTCAAACTTGTGCAGATTTGCAACCTTAGCCAAAAGTTACGCTCTAAATAAATAAATCACATTGTAGAAATAACAGCTATCATGATTTAAACAATAGCATCTGAAGACAAACTGAGACTGGGATTTTATCCTTCTATATACTCTGCGGATACAGAGCTGCAAACGATCCCCTGGCCAAAAGGTCAGGGGATTTTTCTTCTTCTAAAATAAATACCCAAAGAGGGTGAAAGGGATGTAACACACAGGCGGAATAGACTATGAGGTGACAGCATATGTTGTGGCAGTTATTCCAGTTTTGATCATGGCCCCAGTGATGAGAGATCTTGTGTAAGAAAGAAGCACTGGCTAGCTTTCAAAAGTCTTCAAGCCAAGAAAAGAAGATGAATAATGATTAAAATTATCTCACCTGTGTTTTTTCTTCCTCTGTGTAGGTCAAAGTATTGGCTGCAATAGATTTAGTATCTGTCATTGTCCAGAAAAGGGAATTATGTTTGCAGCCTTTTGACTCACTGCTTTTAAAAGGCTGGCTTGTCCACACCTGCAACGTGCCATATCCTGTGGGGTATACTCACTGCTTATCAGTATGATAGCAAACATACCTACTGCGATGCAACTGCTCTTCTCATGAGCAACAGAAGCAGAAACTGGCCCACAGTAAGAAATTTGAAAATGGTATCTATTACATGGTCAGCTTTAGGGTAATTCTTTTCCTCTATTAAGAGCCTTCTGAACTTTCCTAAGGAAAAAACAAGATTATGAAAAAGCACCATGTTGGCGAGTGTCCCATGAATAACTCGTGAGCCCATTTCCCACTGTTAGCCTGGTCTGACAGATATGCATTCTTCTAAAGTCATTAACTTCCTAAAAGTTTTCAGAAGGCATGCATTTAGATAGCAAATGTAGCCTTAGCAGTGCCTTTGCCAGGAGTTAGGAGTCCAGCATGATCCTCAGTTCCTGTTAGACATCAGGATCCACACAGCAAAGGGACTGTATCAATGGTGCCACTATGGAAAAAGCTCTAATTTGTGCCCATACCAGTCAGACATCAGGTAATACAATCATCTCTCTCACACACTTGAGATCAGCCCTCAATAGTTCTGCTTCTCACAGAAATGCCATTTTTTTGAAGTCTGTAGTTCCCACATCAAATGACTCTCCTTTCTTTAAAGGCAATGCACCTCAAAAATACATCCTCAGAGAACCCTCAGAAAGATAAGATGTCAATCGCACTGAGCAGTTTCCGGAAGGGGCAAGTAACAAAGGAGAATCAGAAACTCAGAGGCAGCTAGAGAAAATGACATTCTGGAGTAAACTTCCCATGTTTTAATTACACAGAAGCAAAGTCTGCTTTGCTGATTAATCAAGCTTTTGTTTGTCACTATCCACCTCTTACACATTTGAAAACACACAGCCAACTTACTTCTAATCAAACTTTCTTCTCGGAGCAGCACCCATTGGTGAGGATGTGACTGCAGGGTGCAGAAGAGCACCCACAGCTGCAGCTGGGAAGCTCAGCTCCATGGGATGAGGAGCAGCCCTTGCCCATCAGAGGAGAACATGTGCACACCATGATGATGAAATGGGGGCCCTGCTTTTAAAATGGCTTACTGCTCTACTGGTAATTTTTTTTCCACTAACTTAAGACTGAAGCCAAGTGTAACCACAAAATGATTGCTGCCCTCAGCCACTAACAATCTGTAGAGCTTCTGGCTGTTTTAACCATCAATCTCATTCAGCTGACTGATGGAGGATGCAGATGAAGGACAAGGACTCCACCTCAACAAAATCAGCTGCTTCTCTTACAAAATCCTCCACCTTCCAGCTAAGAGCTCCTCTCAAGCTAATAATGTCAGATGTTTCCCAACAAGGTACAGTGAAATGAAGAGACACCCCTCTGCCTCTACCCTCTGGCCAAATCTGGCCAGGATGACTCAAACACAATTCAGTGCCCCATGATGCATTTTCTGATCAAGCTGTTCCTTTCTCCAGCTGTCCTGCGCAGTCAGTCTTCCACTTATTATAAACATTTGCATAGTTCTTACAAGACAACCTGTGCTGCTGAAGTGCAAGGAAGTAAAATTATGCCAGTAATGAGGGATTTCTCATTTTCATTACTTCCTCTCCTTCTAATTAAATGTGAGTAATGTTGGCTGTATCACCAGTGCACCGGGCCAGCAGTACTCATTAGTGCAGAGCTTCCCAAACTGTGGTCCACAAACCACCGGCAGCAACAAAGACAGAGAAAAAGACCCAGAGCTGGACCCTAGAATCAGATTAAACAGGTTCTTGTGGTTTTTCCCCCACAGATCCTAGTGCGTTCACTAGTGCTACCTGCCACTTCCTTGGCTCTGTGTTTCCATACATTTCAGATTTGCACTTTGTGTCTCACAAGCCAAGATAAAGCATTCCCAGGGGTGTACTAGTTGGGAATTTAATATGGACCAAATGACAAAAGAAAGCAAAGTGCCTTGCCTCATCTTGTCACCCAGGAAGGTGAAAAGCAAAGCTCCAGCTGCTCTTTTCAACCACAGTGTGTCCAGCAGATGGCAACTCTCAAGTTTTCAAGAGAGCAGAGACTATTTCCTTGTGTCTTTGGGAGCCTACCCAATGAAATTAGAACTTTCACAAAACTTTTGAGGGCTTTGACTGCTTTGTAGTGCATACAAATGTAGTAAGTTTTAACAATGGAAAGGAGACACACGCATAGAAATAACTAATGGTAAGTCTGATAAATAATAAACTTCTTTGCCTCCTTTCTTTTTGTTGCCATCTCCTCTTTATAACTAGATTTCTAACAAGAGCATTTTGCTGTTGAATTTCTCTACTGGTTAAAGCATTACCTGAAGAGTCAGCTATAGCTATTCAGTTAATTGAAGGGCAAATTGCTAACTCTCTAGGTAGTATTCTCTAGCACAGGATATAAGGAAAGCACAAGCCACTGGCAACACAAGTACAGTTAGTGCATTTTCTTTTTTGAGTCTTAAAGGTTTGGGAGCTAGAAGATGAAGGAAGTGAGGATGCTGCATAAGTCAAGGGGATTAAGGGAATGACATTTTCTTTCTACAGCACTCTCTCAGCCTTTAGGATACATCCCACCTTTTTTAACAAAAAAAAAAGGAAAAAAAATAGAAGGCACCAGAGCCTTGGATTAAAAGCACAGGAAGAAAAAAGTTTGTTTTACTGACTGTAAAGAAATGCTGGATGTCTGGAGGACAGAATGTGGAGAAACAATATTCTTCCCTGGGTATGTCACAGAGAAATACAAATATTTCATTATGAAATAAAAATATTCTGCTCTGTGGTCATCTGAGGTGATCTTCAGTCTTGAGGGCTCAGCAATTCAACAAATGAAAATCGAAGTCCATAAAAGTGAATGAAGCCAGGCAAGTATTCTGTGTCAGGTGACAAAAGTTATTTTGGGAGCTTACAAACTGGTGAGTGCAGTGATACAATGATGGCTCATCTGCATCTGGCACAGTTCCAGGAAATGGCCCCTGAATGGCAATTCCCATCAGAGAAGCAGTGCTGCTCTCTAATATTGTTTTGCCCATGTTTCGGGGCCCCAGAGTAGCTGCAAATGCACCAAGAGCAATTTGCACAGGACTCCTCATGGAGAAATGAGCTATTCTAGGAGTATCCAATTCTCTTCTCTACACTAATAGCTGCTAGCCTGCTGTACCAATGGACTGATTCAGCATCAACACTGACAAGGCACTTCAGACTCTGACACTTGGGAAGGAGCTTTGTGTTCCCTTTAACCATCAGAAAGGGGGGGAGAAATTTTCTCTGTTTTCACAGTTATATGACAGCTTTTAAAAATTTTACAGCATGAGCGCAGCACCTAATCCAACAAAGCCTGCCAAGAACATTTAAAATCAAGGTCTCAGAGAATTTGCTTCCTATAAATTCACCAGTATTATAAGAACAGGATCTTTTTCTCAGAAACGCAGCACCAATCCCACTGGAGTTGCACAGGGCTGAGGACTGTTTTCTGCCATGCCATGGGAAAGACAGCTGAAAGCACTGGGAAATAGGCTGGAGGGATGCACAAAATGTACTGGAGTTAATGAATAGGAACAGGAAGAAGAAGATGAAAATACGGTTTCTGATGGAAATCAAAGCATTTTCTCAAAACAGAATCAAAAGCAGGAACAAGCTATAATAGCTATTTAATTAATTTAATGCAATGACTGCTCTCAGTACATGAAATAAAATATCCTCTTCCTACTTAAACTATCGTCTGTTACTAACCAGCTACCTAGAGAAGGGCAGAGAGGAAAGGTGGAACTAGCAAAACTTCTGTGAGCATGTATGCAAAGACAAATCCTATCTTCTTGCAGAGATGCTTTTCCTTTAATTTTACAAAGCAAAACATGACAGATAACTGAAAGCAAGATGAAAAACAAAACAACAGCATCATCAACCTGTAATCATTCTAAGACTTCTGATCACTAGAAATGGAAATTTTTTTCTGCTTTTACTAAGGAGAGCCTAGCCAGTACCTTTAAAAATCATCTTTTTTTAGTTACTTTCTTCACTGTGCGAAGGTGAAGAGCTGCATCTATTATAACTACATGCTGTGCAAACCTCATTTGGACATGATCATCATCCATCACTCCTGCTGTGCAGGTAGCATGTGAAAGGGAAACAAAACAGAGATCATGCTGCAGTATTTGACACCACCCACTCCCCTGTTCGTGTGCTTCAGCTCACCAAAAGCCTGGTTGCCACATGGGTATTCTCTTTTTGGGACCCCCATCTTTTCTCTCCCTCCAAGCATAGCTTGGAGCATCTCTGATGGTTTCAGGGAGGAGACACAAACCTTTCTTTCTCTCCCAAAGCATTAAGGCTTTCCTACTGAAAAGCATGCCAAAGATGTATTATTATGTGCAACCGTGCCTCTGTAAATAAACACACCTTGCCTTTGTAAATACACAGACATTACTTGCAGCAGTACCTCTTCTTATCACATGGATATGTTTCAGTGGAAGATGAATATTGCAAGAGGAATCAGACTGCCTGTATCCTTTGAGGCAGTGCTGTGCACAGTCCTGAAAAGAGCTATTAATGCCAGCATCCTACTGCTTTTCTCTAGCACACACTTCAGCGAACTGCCAGTGCTATCTATAATCTCGACCAGGGACAGCCAGTAGAGGCTCAAGACTTAAAAAAAGCAAGAAAGACAGTGTTTGTCTTTTTCAGAAAGCTCTGAAGTAAGCTGCAATAAATATTAGACGATTTTTAGGGAAGCAAAGCAACCAGAGTTAGCCTGGAAAGACAGAATGCAGCTTTAACAGCACTCTTTCTACCAGCTTTACCTAGGATGCAAAGAGAGCACCCTCCTTGTGTTCCACAGCTCTGGTTAGTGCTGTGCCAGTTCAGAGGAGGTGCACTAGTTTATTGCATCCTGACTCTTGGTACGACTGAGGTCAGCAGAAGTTGCCTGCACTTTGTGTTTTGTGATGCACTGCAGCATGCCTGGCTTTGAACAGCTGTACAGCAGCGCACACTAGAGAACAGCTCTTCCCATCTCACCCACAGCCCTCCCTGCACCTCCAACAGCTCACGAGAGCACAGACAATCAGTAACACGGACACAGTAACACTCAGCTGCAACACCCCCTCCTTAAGTGCCAGACAGGAGAGGTGCTGCTTCACAATACTCCTTATTTCCCTCAGCATGTTAATAAGCCACTTGAGAAGAACAAACCATTTAAAGGCATCTCCTGAGGATCTTGCAACAGACCTTCCCACACAGGATTCTGGACAAGAAACACTGAACTAGAAATCCCGTCCTGCCCTAGCAAACATGCTGCTGCTCCCTTTTTTTACAGGACAAACAGCGTTTTTGACCTGGATCTCCCCCACTGCACTTCTTTAGTCTCCAGCTACAGCCTACACTCCATTACATGGGAATGAAGTGCCCAGACACCCTTGTTGTTGACAGCCACCTCATTTATTAAAAGGATGATGACAGCCGCATGCCTCGTAGTGATTTGATAAGCTCCTGCCACAGAGTAGCAGCCCCAGAAGCAGAAAGGAGCGCTCTGCTCTCTCTCCACCCACATCTTCAGCAGGGAATGGCAATGCCAGGACCACCACTGACTGCAACAGGGAACAATTACCTAGAGATTCCTGATACAGGCTTTAATGTTGTGATGTACCAAGTGTGCCATCTGCAATGGAGCAATGGATGTAAGCACGTGCTCAACCTTACAAGCCTGAATGGCCCCAGTAATTTCTCTAGGACTATACATAACTTTTGAGGCAAACACACATAAGAATAAAAGATTAGCGCACGAAAAAGAGCATATAGCTCTCACTAGAACAAAGTGATGAAGGCATTAGTGCAACTGACCTCTATAAACACACTCTTTTCTCCTGTACCAGTTTTGAAATACAGCTGAAGGCCAGGAAATGAGAGGATGAAGAAAACCCTCAATAGGTTATCCACACAAATTAATGAGGCCACAGAAACAGTAGCCTAGGCACCACTTTGTTCAACTCCTAAGTTTAAAAGCAACAAGTTCACCTTCCATCTTAGTAAACAGACACAAACGCAACCCTCTCGTGGTTCCAAACATGTACTCACCCAGAAGAGAAGGTTGAAAACAAACATTAGGTACTTGATACACTGCAGGCAGTTGTGAGCCATGCTGCACCTCTTCAGTTCTAGGAGAAAAATAAATGAGAGATCCAGGTAAAAGACAACGTACTTGTTTCCCTTGGGGGTCGTGTACTTAGCCTTGGTGGCCTTCGGGCCTGGGTTGGTATGAAATCCAAAAAAAGAGTTGCTGGCAGCCCCAAACTGGCCACCATA
Source organism: Oriolus oriolus (assembly GCA_013400235.1). Classification (NCBI taxonomy): domain Eukaryota; kingdom Metazoa; phylum Chordata; class Aves; order Passeriformes; family Corvidae; genus Oriolus; species Oriolus oriolus. Next base: position 272,285 of record VXBT01006601.1, read on the forward strand.
CATGCTGCTGTAGCGACGGAAGGTGCCATTTGGGAAACTGTAATCCTTGCTGTCCAGGGAAGGGCTCCTGTGATACGTCGACTCATCGGTGCTGGACCTGCGCATGGTGGCTTCACCTGTCCCGTTCCTGCTGCTCTGACAGCCGTCGGGCAAAAGGGTGGTGATCCTCCTTCCTCCTCCTCGCTAGGAATCCCCTATTGCTTTGCACCAGCTGTTCTTTTGTCTGCCATCCTGCCAAGGAGTTACGCGTGCTGTGCGGCAGCAAAGTTGGTGAACTGAAGTCTGCTTAGCCAGGAGTTAGGGAGCAGCGTGCTTCCACATGAGAAAGACTTCTGCACAAGTAAACATTCCCGTCACTGTCACGATCGTCCCTCCCGGCCCACCCCGCTACCAGGGAAGGAAAAATCAGAGAGAGATATACTGTACCCAGAGCAAAGAATTTTTAAAAAAGGAACCGTGCCCTCGCTCGGCTCGCAAATGCCGTATAAAACCCCGGCTCCCCATGCCACACACACAGACAAGAGAGTGCCGCTGCCTGAGACCCGCGGCAGGGGCAGGA
>VXBT01006601.1:272883-379718 GCA_013400235.1 Oriolus oriolus
ACGGGGAAACCGTGCCGAGCCCGAACCTGGGTGCAGGTGGCTTTTGAGGGGCTGCCCGGATGCACAGGCGGCGCTGCCGAAAGGCACGGGAATAAGTAAGTGCTGTGGAGGTTTCGTTCGCAAAAGCGCAGGGGATGCTCCGCGGGGAGCGGGGTCAGGACAGGCCGTGCTCCCCTTGCCGGAAGGCTCGTTCGTTCCGCTGCAGATCCATCACCGGGATGTTCCTAATTCGCTCAGTCCCACGGAATCATCACTCAGCACAACGTGTGGCCAGCTCATTTGTCCCCCTGTCAGAAGGCACTGATCGGCATCAAGCTCCGTACGCTGGGGAGCACTTCCCTAAAATCTGACAGCTCCCACAGGCAGTAAAGAGTTGAAAATGTGCCACACGCAACTTTTTCGGGAAGGAAAAATCTTGCTGAAACTGTGGCAATTACAGTATTAACACTCAGGAAAGCAAGACTCATTTACCATCTTTGCCTCAAATTCCCTGTGTGTGTAACTCACTTGTCTCCGTATGCGCCACCTCCTTATCTGTCCACCTCCTCTCTGCCTTCCTCCTCTGTCTGCCCTTTGATTTTGACTGTAACCTACTGGAGCCAAGTCAAAAGATGGCTGGCTAACATTTTTTTTAAAAGGCCTGCCCAGGAGAGAATTAATCAAGACAAAAACAGGTTTCCTTCATGAAGCATCTTGCCAGTCTCAGCATAAATCAAGAGACACAGGCACCAATTAAAGAACAAATTAGTAAAAGTAAAATGAGCTGGTTTTGCACATAGCCTGAGCAGTTTGGCCCTGCCAACCACCCTCTAATTCCGTTAATTTACTAACTGCAAACCTAGAGTCTAATTATTTATCTTCATTTCCTCCACAAACTATAAATATACTGACCGTACCTGGTGCAAGCTTTAGAGAGAAAGAACCTGAGCACAAAACACACGGGTAATAACTCCTGTGCCATCTGTTTCAGTAACTTTGATGACTTACAACTTTTCCACTTTTTGATTTCCCTACCTCTAAAATTAGAGACACTTCATAGCCATGATGAAGGTCAATTTTCTACTCTTCTTCCCTCCCTTTCCTGTGTGATATGAACTCTGTCCCCTCAAAGGAGTTCTCCTTCCCTAGCACATAAAGATGGTCCCGTGGAAGCAGATCTGTTCTCAGTCAGAGTTTCCAGTATACTACTAATTTTTCCTGTAGTACCAAACAGTTCTGCCTCCAACCTTTCTCCACACCTGTATTACAACTAGACCAGTTTGGCAATAGAAACCCAAAGATGATTCAAATATTTTCTACATCCTCTGTCAGTATACAAAAATGCCTGTGCACAGAGCTTCACATTAAATGGTGAAAGAAGAACTGGGTATAGTTCAGCACACAAATTATGCAGAAACAGTGACAAGTCAGATAACTGTTATTTAACAAGGGTGCCCATGGTACTGCATTTAACAGAGGAGCATTTGGCATATTTACTGTAAACTAGGCAACTGAAGCCCCAAAGGCAGCTCATTGCTATCTGGATAAGAAAAGGGTTAGAAATCACTTGCTTTCACCTTTCCTGAAGGCAAGAAATCATCAATTCTTAACAGAATTAAGTCCGTAATATGGGTGGAATAATTTATGAAGCCAAGATCTGAGGTAGAAGGTAGAGTTTTTAAATGTTTCTTCCAAATAAAAAGTAACAAACATCAACACATGGTGGATATATTTCAGACAGATGCAGAAAATGCTTGATGAAGGCTGAGGTCCTGCATAACCCTTACAACAAAGCGTACTTTTTCTCCAGCCTCTTTTCACCATCATCCCGTAGCACACCTCATGGAAATGACAACTTTTTAAAGGCACTTCAGTGTAAAATGTACTTCTTCAATTGCTGCTGTTCTTTTTCGTGATAATATCAACAGCTAATTAGAAACAGAGTCATTTGGGATACAAACATTATCGTCACTCTTTTATTAAGTCTTCCACACTAGGAAACCCAGTCAGAATCACTAACCTAAATGGGAAATCCTTGAGACAGCAATGTTGCACCAACAGGCTAGCTGCAGCTTGGATGACATGCTTACATCATAGAGTGATATCCTGCATGGGAACTGGGGGAAAGCAACAAAAAGAGAAGGGCTGGTGTACTCTACTCTTGCCCATCCCTGGTGTAAAGTAGATGGAAGGGGCATGCTGGGACCAGTATTGACATTTAAGCCATTTAACAATAAAGTAATACATGAACCAAGAAGAATAAACCTTGGAAGCATTGCAATCACCGGGCCATTGTGTCTAAAGGGTGACTCAAAGGGCAGGTGAATTAGAGCTTTCACAAAACTTTTTGTTAATCACTGAGCCTAAAATCACAGCCTGGACCTAGTGACCTCTGTTCACCTTTGCTTAACATCTATTTTTTCTCTCCCCAGCTGCATCTCTATATGCCCATCCTGTGGCAAATTCATATTGATTCCTGTCCACAAGAAATCAAGCACTGTGCAGTCTCGCCAGCAGAGGTTCAATTTGTATTGATTCTGGTGGCACGCTACCATTTAGGTTATAACAACTCTGTCCTTGCCACTTTGAGTGGAGGGCTGGTAACCCTTCACTGTCTCCAGCCAAAACGCTGGCCCTGAAACAGAAGAGGCAGCAGTCTCACTTTAATGACATCAGGTGAGCTCCAGGCAATAAACTGCAAAAGGTTTGGGCATCAGGGGCAGATCTCTTAACTGTGTTATCCCTCCACCCTTTCTCTGAGCAGCCAAGGCTTCAGCTTTCACCTGAAGACACATAGCTGCCTGTTCTGCAGCAGAGGGGTGTGCAAAGGCATGCACGTGACAGGTGACAGTCATTCCCAGTAGTTTCAGTGAACAAAATGACTAAGATCAAACATTACTACAAGAGTGGGATCTTTGTGAGTTACTAGCTTTGCTTCACGCCACAGCACTGAAATCAGCTAAGGGTGATCAATTGATGAATACACTCTAAATGCTCAACTTTTTAATGTCATGTACATACAGTGATCACCACATACAAGCGTCAGTCAAACCTGTTTGGCCCTGCCTGTTCTTTTCTTCAGCAACGTGCCTGGAGAGAAATCTCTTGTTTCCTCACCCACTGCACTCTTTGCAGCTACTGTTTGGTTATGTTTGATCCAGTGATGCAGGTTTTGTAAAATCTGTACCTCTTCCAAAAGTCTAAGAGAAACATTATCTCTTCTGACTGGAGGGTTGTGCGATAGAGGGTGAACCAAAGTTCAGGGCCAGGCTGGCTGTTTCAGCTAGGAGGAAAAAAAAGCCTTGTGATGGAGTCTTTGATTTGTTTGCTTTTGTACATTCATTTTGCATGACTGTAAATGACTAAAAGAGCACAGCAAAGAGAGTGAGAATATGATTTTTCACCTGACAGCCTCACGCTGCCACAGGCTTTCAGTTTTTGCTCAGCTCTGGCTAGGACTGTTTAGTGTCTTCATCAGTGACATACACAGACAGTGGGGTCCAGCACACCCTCACCAAGTTTGCAGATGCCACCAAGCTGAGTGGTGCACACCTGAGGGATGGGATGCCATCCATAGGGATCTGGACAAGATCGAGAAGTGGGCCCATGGCAACCTCATGAGGTTCACCAAGGCCAAGTGCAAGGTGCTGCACCTGGGTCGGGGCAACCTCCAGCGTCAGCACAGGCTGGGGGATGGAGGGATTGAGAGCAGCCCTGCCCAGATGGACTCGGGTACTGGCCAGCACAGCCAGCAGGCTGAGTGGCATGATTCTGCCCCTCTGCTCTGATGAGAGCCCATGTGGAATACTACATCCAGCTCTGGAGTCCTGAGTTCAAGGAAGACATGGACCTGTTTGGAGTGGGTCAGGAGGAGGGCCACAAAAGCAATCAGAGGGCTGGAACACCTTCCCTAATGGGAAAGGCTTAAAGAGTTCAGGTTGTTCAGCCTGGAGAAGAAAAGACTTCAGGGAAACCTTATTGAACCCTTTCAGTACCTAAATGGGGCTTAAAGAAAGATGGGGACAGACTTTTTAATAGGACCTATAGCAACAGGATAAGGGGTAAAGTTTTTAAATTAAAAGAGGGTAGATTCAGACTACATATAAGGAAGAAATTTTTCACAATGAGGAGATGAAATACTGGGGGAAGTTGCCCAAAGAGGTTGTAGATGCCCCATCCCTGGAATGGATTCTGAACCCTGCTCTCTTCTAAAAATTCACATGGTGTAGTGAGTCTGCACATGTTGCCAAAGACTTTAAGAGAGGCGCAAGTGGGTCAGAAGGGAAGCAATAAAGCCAGTTCCTGAACCAAACGCCAGACATGTTAAAGCAGCCCCCTAAGAAACAGGTAAGTCAAGCAGTATCAGTTCTACTCTGGGCTGCAGGTCCTCCAGCTCAAAGAGTATTACCATGGAGCTGGTAAGCTGAGGATGTCTCTAGAATTTTTTGTTTTAGAAAGAAATAGGAACGTTTTTTAATAAGTGAAGCAGAAGATAGTATGCTTCACTGCAACCTCAAACTTATCATATACCTAAGAGCCCAGACCTTCCCTTTTATTTCCAGAGTCCCTGCTCATCCATTAGCAGTTTCAGTATCTGTAAAAGGTTATAGCTGCTGGAAAAGGGTTGAGCCCTGGATTGCACGGGCAGGAGAAGACAGTCAGACATTCTAGAGGTTTCCTCAGCTAATACAAAAATCTGTTGATATTCACCGTTGTACCTACAACTACTTGAAATATTTACTGATGCCTCCAACAAAAGTTTGAAAACACATTCAGCCACAAGCAATTTCACTTATATAGCAGACTTCAGGGTTGGTTGGTTTGTTGTTTGGTTGTTTTTTTCCATTTTCTTTCTTTTTTTTTCTTTATAAATAAAGAAATTTGCATGAAAAAAAAATCTTCAATACTTAATAGCTCATCTCCTTCTGCTCACATGTCACCTGAAGTCATGATCTTTGGTTTATGGCATAATTAGTTGCTACGGAAATAACATAATCATAGACACAGAGAAAATATTCTAGGTATGATTTGCAATGCTCTTTATTTAAGCCTGTGCACCAGTAACTTTGCAGAAACCTCATTCCTTTTTACGTGCTCTCATCTGCATAACTGCTGCCATCACCTCTGCCTGTGCATTCAGACTCGCTGCTATTCCTACATGCATGACTCACACGAAGGGCATTTCCTTCACCCATGCTGGAGCCTCTGTGTGTTCAAACAGTGCTGAGAGTGTACACACACGCAGAATAGCTGGTGCCACGTCAGACTCAACAAATAAAATCCCTTTTAAAATTACCTGGCATTGGCCCCCAAAACCCTGTGCACCACAGAGCTCCCTTGCCATTTGTTCTTTCTGGCCTTTTGTCATCCTGTTCTTTGCTAATGATTTCTTTTGTCCAATAGCAAAAATCTTAGAGTAAGAAGATTCCTTGTTTCCCCACCAAATTCTGCATATTTGAGCCCTGCACAGAGAGGATTATCGCTGCAGATGAAAGACAAGCAGTGCCAGTCTGTGAATTCCTGAAGAAGCAGAAGCCCCATTTCCCTACTAATGTCTTCAGTAATAAAGAATGAAAGAGCAGAAATAAAGAACTCATCTGACACCCTGTACAAGAAGAGTTGTAGCCCAAATAAAACTTTTGTCAAGACCTATCTTCACGGTGTCAGCAGGTCTTAGCAGCACAGATGCAATTTATGTGCTAGTTTTCTTAAAATCAGGTTACTTTCTCTAACCTGAGAGATCAGCTGACGTTCAAAGAAATACCACTTCAAACACTCATGTGGTACTCAGGATCTTGCTGTCAAGAGTAAAGTAATCAGACATGAAAATCTTTAAACTGCACAGTTCCAATGAAAGGAGAAAGTTATTGTGAAAGCAGAAGCAGACAAAACAAAACAATGACTTAAAAAATTCAAGGATTCAATAATGTTCACTAACTAGTGTCTGCCTTTTAACATCTTTATGGATTTTTTCCTTGGAGATTCAAAATGGATTCTCTACTTGTCTTGCAGCCTTAAAAACAGGACTAAGGTTTTGCACGCATATGAGCATGAAGCAAAGTTCAGATAACCATATTTCAGCTCCATTTCCAAACCAAAGAAGGCCCAGAAGTGCTCACTGACCTCACAGGCACCCGAGCGAGCGCTCAGCACATTTGAGAATCAGGTCACAGAGAGCCCATTTCAACGGAGTACTCAACCACAGTTTTCTCTGCTTTGAGATATTCATGTACTGAAATAGTAAGCACACATTTAAATGCTTTCACGAGTGGGATTGTACATAAGCAGGAGAAATGCAGTGTTTCAAAGGCTTCAGATCAAGCTGGACTCTGCACATGCTGCTGTAGTGGATGGAATTCCTCCCCGAGCACACAGTTTTGAGGCTGCTGATCCACAGATCTGCTGGCTGGAAAGAACAGGGTTTGAAATGGGGTGAGGAGCTCTCCTATCAACAGCTCAGGCAGTAGATGTGAGCAAGCACACCAAGACCCCAGGGCCAGCCAGAGAAGTGATCTCTGCTGCTGTGCTGCTGGGCCTGCATCCTTCCCTTCACAGCCAAAAGTCCTCAATTTGCTCACAGCTCCCTTAGGCTCCCTGCCCCTTCCAAGATCCTAGCTTAAACATAAATGCACTTACTTTTAAAAAAAGGGACTGAAAATAACCTCTGTAAGGGAGCAATAGATGTACTTCTTTTCATCTTGAAAGATACCTTCTTGGAATAAGCAAAAGGGCATTATTTTTTATGGTATGGAAGTTATGTCACACCAAGTCAATGCATTTCTTGCAATGCAAGGTGTGCTGGAGAGAGCTTAAAATTAAAACTGGAATGTAAAAGAGCCTCCGACAAATTAAAAGAGTATTTGAAAGGGAATAATAAACAAAATCACTATATGATAATTCAATATGTATGTGAAAATGCAATGAACTTGTACAAAGTAAATGCGAGTGGCCATATATCTTCTTATATTTAGATTATCACCTATTGTTCCTTTTCTTAATATTGTATGGAATCACAGGAGTCGCACACAGTAAAAGTAAACAGCAGTGGATCTCTTATCCTTGACATCTCTGTAACCATTTAAGGAAAAATAAAGGAGCTTCTGCTATTAAAAAAAATTAAAAATTAAATAATTCTAGGCAGGAGCACAAGCTTAGGCTTTCCAATTTGCCATTCTGAGCATTCATAACAATGAACAGTCAAAAATAACTTAAGGACTGCTAGCAGCAGATACATATTTAAATACATAATCGAACAGATAACACATACAGGTAAACAATTTAAAACAATAGCCTAGGATTTACACTCCTAACAGACATACTATCACAGTAGTGACAATGCTTGAAATAAAAATGTTCTTTTGGAATAAAAAGTATCACTTGCACTTTAAACTGTAAATTTGTATTTACTTGTTCACATCACCACAATCCAGCTCTTTCTATATGTCGCTGTCAAAATCTGTAAGTAAACTCATGTTCCTAAGGGTACATCTAAACACAAAGAAGAGGCACCTGTATTTTAAGGCAGCAAAGGTGTGATATCCTTTTTGCAAAACATACCTAAATTCAGTTACCAAAACATAATACAGAAGCTTCTAGCTCAGCAAATTCAAGATACCTAAAAAAAAAAGAGAAACTCATCCCTATTTATTAAGGTGCTTAATGCTATTTAACTTTAATCATGGAGGCTTTGTTTGGACAGAAATAAGCATATAACTTAGAGCTTTAATGATAAAGAATGAAACATAATCAGTGCCTGAATTAAGACGCTCATTGCAAAGGTACTGCCAAAGTATCTGTTTAGTCTTTAAAGTCATCACCTATTTTGCACACTGGCTGAGATTCTGAATTTAATCAACACCAAATTTGTGCCTAAATTGCACATGAGCATTTGTGCTCAGTGTTTCCTATTAGTCTGTAGAAGGCTTTCAGACATTCCCACTCAGTAAGAAACAATTGTCACAGGACCTTTGCAAAATTTAATCCTGCTAAATCTAAGCTCTAACATAGACTAAACTGCTAAAAGTGCAAGGTCAACCTCTTCTGCAGTCTGACCTCCAAGCAGTTTGTTTGTTGTGTTATATTTATGAGGATGCTTATGAAGGCAGATTTATACACTAAAAAATTATTCTGCATCAAATCACCAAGAAGCCATCTGAAAAGGAGCTTTTCCACAGAAAAAGGGTATCTGTTCCATGATGGTTTTCAGAAATGACAGGGAATGCACAAAGAAAAAACAGGCCTCCTTATTTCTCTATTCTGTATTTCTGCCTTTGAACAGGATTTCTTAATTGATGGGAAAAGAAGACCTCCTTAGAAATATACTTATTTTACATGTATTTGCAGATATCTAAAGACCATATTAAGCTTCTGCATAGCTCTGGTATTGCTAATGATATTTATCTCAAATAACACATGATTATGAGCCTATAAAACTTTAATTAAGATGCTTTATAACCTAAGTGCCACCCAAACCTATCCTGTAGGGTAAACTGTACTTTTAATTTCTATTTGTCATGTTTACACTGTGCAAAGAGATTCATTACAGTAAACGCTAGTTATTATTTCTTAGAAGGCTACACAAATTGCATGGTCAAAGTCCATCTGGATAAAGCAAACAAGGAACTTTTGTTTGCTTCTGTTTTGCTTGGAATTCCTATGCAGTCAATCACTAAAAAAATAAAAAAATTAAAAAAAAAAAAAAAAAAGGAACTTTTATAGGGGTCAACCACTATAAAGCTAACACCATACTTCTGAATCAAACCAAGCAGCAAGATGTTTAATGTATTTGCAAGAGCAAAACCTGAAAATATCCAGAAGATAACTCAAACAGCACATTGTGTTTGGGGCCTTGATGCCTTAGGTTTTAACTTTTATATTTTTGAAATGTTGTACTGCCTACTGTGTAACGCTGAAGTTTCTTGTAGCCTGTTAGCTGCTGCTCTCATGCTGGTTAGATATAACAAACCTCTCCAAGCTTGCTCTCCAAGGACACCCAGATTGTCCCATTTTGTGCCCAAAATGTGTAAACCAGCATCTTGGGAAGGGGGGTAAGTTTGGGGTAGCTACATCATTAACTGAAGCTTTAATTGGAGAATTATCCCTGATATGCAAAAGAACCAAACTTATAAAAGTGTGAAGAACTCGTGACCTGTGATCCATCTTGGCAGTAGCCTCTGGACTCCCCAGGTTGTACCTTTGAAGGCCCTTCAAATCAATACCTACCTTTATTCCCTTATTCCTGTCTAGTCTCTGTTTTTAGGTGGCCACCTCAGGCATCAGCCTGATCCAAAACACACTGAAATAATCACAAGGTGTTCTTCCAATCTCAACACCTCAAAAGTCTGACTGCTTTAGCCCAGACAAATCTTGGAGGCAGCTTCTGCCCCACTGATGCCTGGATATTGTGGTGAGCAGGACTGCTATGAATGGTCATACTCAGAGGAGGTGGCATTCAATTTTTATGCAAGATAGAGGCAGAAAAATTGAGTCTAGTACTCCCTTTACCATTGTGGAAAGGGATTTCTTTATTGATCTGTTTAAGACAGGATAGGTGTGACAAGTGTGACAGGACAGATGTGACAGGGCATTAAAACTCCAAAAACTGGGAGGAAAGAAAGGCTGACATCCCCACCAGAGCCTGTGAGGGCTCCCTGCTGGCCTGCCAGCTCTGTGGGGCAGACAAGCAGTCCCAAAGGCATTCTGGACACCTTTTCCTTCAGACAGGCCTTAGACCCTGTCCTACAGTGAAATGTGTAGCACCTTTCTTGCCTAACAAAACAACCATGGGAAGAATTTCAACAGAAACACATCCCTTACAGACAGATTTTTAAAAATGCAACCCAAAAAGCAATCAAATCAGCTCCTCAATAAGCAATTGAAACTAGAAAAATGTCCCTTTGAAGTGAGTAGGACTCACAGTGCTGCATGTGGCACCCTGATGGCAGCTTTGGTCCTGCTATGAGCCCAGCATAATCCTGGCCTGGCCTTAGCTGCTGCTCCAACAGCAAGCTCTGCTAGAAAGGGAACCAAGCCAAAATTGGCTTTGGCAAGACAGAGGTGCAAATCTGATTTTCCTTCATGGAGTAAGTTACAGATCCTGCAAGCCCATGCCTCTTGCAGCTGGAAGCTGACAGCTTCAGATGAGAGGAATTCATCATTATTATTTTAGTATGAAAGCAGCTCACTGATTGCAGCTTGACAACTCAAGTTAATTAGTTGATGAAGGGTCTGATACACTCTGGCTGGCTCCACATCTGTGGACGATGACACAATCAGTAGAATGAAATCCATACTTAAAAGGTCTTCGGTCTTTTTAATCCTAAACTACAGATCACAAAATCCACATAACAAAACCTAGAGATCAGAGGAATTACACAAGAGGTTCCCCTTTCCCTGGCCCTCGGGACAGTCTGGTCTCTGCTGCTTACTGAAGCTCATAAACAGACAGACTTGACTTCAAAAGCATCCTCTTTTCTTCCTGGGCTCCCAGTGGTTCTCAATAATAAGATAACTGCTTTGAGCACAGCCTGGCAATGTTCCCTTATGGCTGCTTTCCCCAGCAGGGAAATACCAAGCTGCAGGCTTTCCTCTGCTCCTGCCAAACACCAGGTGGGATTCACCCACCCTGTCAAAGGGATTATGTCAAGATCATCTGGCCCCACCTACCAATGCACAGAGCACACGTGCTATTTTGCATCAAACCTTACAACATGTTTCAGTTCTTACCAACTGAGAGCTAAAATAGCATGTGAGGCCATGATGTCCCAAGCTCCTAAGAAATACCAGAGAAGCACAAATGGCAGGGAAATCTGGCTGGAAAGTGATCTACGTGGGGCTGGAGCCACTGAAAGCCACTAAGCAGTGAGGAAGGGGTAGAGCATTGCCTGTTGGGAACAAGAACGGGCTCTTGCTGGTGGATAGACCTGGAGCCTCGGATCAGTGGGAGCTACTGCAGAAATTCAGCCAGCCCTCTGCCAGACTCTGCATATAACTATAGAGCATAGCTGCAAACCTCTCCATGGCCCCAGCTTTTTAGTAGTGAGAAAAGCACTTTTTTCCTCTGCCTTTCCTATCCAGATTTTGCACTTTTCAGGGCACAGCCTGCTTCCATGTCCCCTTTTTACTCATCACCTAGAAAGATGAACTGCACTTACAGATGCTCTCTTAAATCAAAAGCAGAAGAGGCAACTCCAAGAGTCTCTGGGTATATCTGAAATGTGGTCAGTCAGAGGCTGCTGGAGAGCAATCAAGAGAAAGGAGGTCGCTTTCTACAGACAAAGACAATGAAATTCCAAGACAAGCAGCTCTTGTTCCAAGAAATGATGAGCAGAGTATGTAACCCAGCAGTCATCTCACCTGGGCCTCCCTCAGGTGAAAGGGGCTGCAGAGAAAGGCACACAGTTATGGGCACAGAGCCACTATTTAGTAAGAGATGTGCACAACAAACAGAAATGGCTGGGCTGGGAACCCACTCCAGGTATGCTTTAATCTTGTTTTAATCATCCACACAAGGACTCTGTCGATGGAGCCTGTATCCCACTAACAGGAACATTTCAATCCCGGATCCCTGCTTGTCTACACTTCTTGAAGTACCATAAAAGCAGATGAAGATTTTTTGTGTATCTTATAGGTCTGTTTCCTCCCAGCCTGACAGCAGCACAAAGGAATTAGCTTCAACAGCTTTCCATGATTTAAGTTTATTTTTCTGACCATGCTGAGTTCTGACAGAAGAGAGGTTCGAGTGAGGGCCATGCCTTATTCTACTTCCACTAGGATGCTATTGAAAATCTTAGGATGAATCAGGACAGCACAGATGCTGCAATAATGTTTGAGCATTCAGGGGACCTCAAAGATTATTTTTCGTTATTACGGTCTAAACAAAAAACAGAAACACTTTTCATGTTGACATTAATTTCTATAACATGGCTTTAAAAACAAAACAACCCCAAAATTCAATAGAGTGTACCCAGGATGGCAATGCCTCAAAATTTAAAGCAGCATGTTGGCATTTTTCCCAGGAAAAAAAATATATACCTGTGTATACACACACTTTTTTTTTTTTTGCAAGATCAATAGAGCTCTGGGGTTTATTCCCATCTCAGTCAGCCAGAGGCAGAGACAGGCTGGTCTGTGCAGTGCATGAACACTTGAGAAGGAGTTTGATTACCTGAACTCTGTGTGTGTGTGCATCAGAAGTAGTGAACAGCAAGGCTGTCTCAAATCCATGATGCTGAAGCCTTATCCTTCCTACCCAACACAGAAATCTTAATTTGAGGGGGCTGCCTGTACTTCCAGGACAGAGTGATTAGCCTATAATAAGTAAGCTCCTAACAGCAGGCTGATGAGATTAAAAGAATCCCCTTGGTCATCCCCAGCCAGTTGTGAACAAATCCCTGCACTAGCAGCAAGGCTGGCTAGGGTTTTTCTGTGGGATCAGGTTACAGAAACTCCTAATCTTAAATCCTCCACCCAACCTACTGCGATGATGTCTGCAGCTCTGTCTGAGCCAGCCAGAAGTGTGACTCATTTTTGTGGTAAGAGACGCAGTTCCACACATACCCTTACACACTCCTGAAGAGGCATCTGAATGCTGTCCAAAACTTAATTACATGGCATGACAAGCTCTGACAATTAGCTAAGTAGACTGCTTGATGGCTAGGATTTTAAATAAGGATCTCTCAAGGGGCAAACTCTGGAACAGGCATTGCTACTGTCATAACATTCTGAGCTGTCGTGAAACCACAGGACCAACAAGACAACCTACAGGCTTCACAACTGTGACTGCAAAGGAAAGAAAAGACCCTCGGGGAAAAGGACCTATTTAACTGCACCTGTACCTCATATCCATCATTGGGACATCATCCCCTTCCAAGAGGGCAGGAATACAGTAGGATTTGGGTCTGCTCTGGACTCCAGGTGGCCCCCACGAAGCAGCAAGAGACCAGGGCCACCACCTGCTCTCACTGGAGCTGGAAGAGGCATTCTCTGTCAAACCACGTCAGAGGCCACAGGCAGGTCAGTCCCCATACAGAGGTCAGCAGGCCCTGCACTTTTGACACCAGCTAGATCCAAAAGTGCACTGCCTCCAAAATCCCCCATGTTTCCACTCCAAACAACCCTGAAAGTTGCTGCTCCTCCACCTCCTCACTGAAGAGTTCTGGCAAAGGGCTTTAGCTGCCACACCCCATTTGTGCGGATTCCTCTAATGGCTGCTCATGGAAATCAGTGTTCATTCACACAGCTCTCACCTCCTTGGGGTAAGAAATCAGTGCTCCCACTTCTCAGATTTCTCACTTTGTGTGCAAAGGAGAGGGACAGAGAGGCAAGGATTTTAGGATAGTACATACCCAAAGCGACTTCACAGCAAGCAAATCATCACTTTGTAGTGCAAGCAAATCATCACTTTGTAGTGTTCATGGCAACAGCTTTTGGCATTGCAGGCGAAGAAACAATTCATTACACAACAAGTAAACTACAATCTTGTATTTACAAGGCAGACTTTCAGTGCAGCCAATTACTGTACATGCTGTGGTGACTAAAAGTCTTATGCTACCATTTACAGATTATCTATGAGATGACTCGGTTTTATCAGTTTATCATTTTTATGAAAAAATAATCGGGGAATGTATTAAATAAATAGGGAAGATGGGTTTCAGTGGAAGCTCGGTGCCTGTTTTCCTTCTATACATGTGAAAATCTGTCTCTCACAAGTCTAGTAGAAACATATTTTAGTCACAGAAAACATTGTTTCAAATATTTGCTTCACAATTTGCTGTTCTTCTATGATACATTGGTTGGCAGTTCCTTTTCCCTGACTGGATTACTCCAGGTTCCAGGTTGGTTCTGGATGTACACTTATAATGAATATATATTAATAAGCACGTGTCAGTGTACACACTTCCATAAAAAGATAGATTCTTAAGAACTTCACTGATACCCCTGAGAAATGGATAATTTAATGATTTTTATATTTATTTTAAAATTTCTTATTTTGGGGTTGGACTTTGTCAGGGTCGAGCGGCAACTTGCCAGCTCGTTTTTCTTCTTTAGAATCAAGGATCAAACATCTCTCTAGATAAGAGCATTGAAGCACTATTCACTTCAACTACATCTGCTTTTAACACCATATGCTAATTAACCTCTGAGTTTCGATACGAATCCCTCAGTGGCTCAAGCTCCTCAGTCATGATTCAGATGTGTAAGCAAGATTCTCAGACACTGCAAAACAACTTAACTACAAGTAAATCAAAAGCACTGGATGTTTACACCAATTGAGAACCCAGCCAAGCGTCTTAAAATTGCAGAGGCTTCCACTCAGGTAAGCACCACCGCTGAAGTATTTCTCCCCCACGGATATGCTGTCTTTTTCATTCCTGTTGATGCAGTAAGAAATATCTGCAGCAGCATTTCTGAACTGTGCCCTGGGATTTGCTTAGAATTCTCCCTTTCTTTGAGCAGCAGCTCTGTTTACCCAATTCAGTTGATATCTGCGTGCCAAGGTTCGACTCACATAGTTGATATTGCTGGGGCACGGGTGAGATGGCCTTTCCCCAAGCTGTCACCACCCTCACTGGAGAATCAGCTGCCAGCCCGGCCTCAGCATCTATGGGGGACCCTCACGTGTCACAGTGTTGGACTCCCTCTTGCTCCTCCATCTGGGAGCACAGCCGTCCCCGTCCCCTCTCAAGGCGAGCAGCCAGGAAGGGCCAGAAGTCACTTCACACTGTTATTTGCTACCTGCCAATCCATAAACCAGAGCCAGCTTCATCTGAGAATCTGTCTTTTAGATTTAATTTTCCTTCCAGGCAAAGGGGTAGTACAACACTGCTGCCAAGTACATGTTTTGTTATAGCCTCCCATTGCTGCTGAATGCCATAGTTTATTCTGTATCAGGCTGTTCATCACAGCACTGTTTTATTGCTGTTTTATGCTTTTCAAAGTGTTTTCGGAAGGCACATGGTCTGAATGAAGACTGCCCAGGACACTGGGCAGTGCAATACTGCGTGGAAATTTCCCTAAAGCAGGTATGAGAAGAAGAGGAGGAAGAATGGCTCCCTGGGGTAAGGACCAACACAGACACGGCAGTGAGAAAGCTATTAGGATTTATCAGCTCAGCTAGTGCTTATTCCAAAATTCAAATATTCTTTTCCTTCTCCCTGTGTGGGCCAATCTAGTGCACACAGAAGTCAGCAGGAGGTCTACCTACGAGACTGAAGAGCACATAGGCAAACTTTAGAGAAACTTTTTCATTTAGAGAATAACACAGTCATCTCCCTGTAGATGTGAAAGAGCTAAATATCAGACATCTGCAGCTACTTTACTGACAGCTGCCCTTCTATACTGAGCCTCTAGCGTTCAAAAACTTTGATGTGCCTCCTGATGTGCTGAAGGAGAGGATTAGATCTGACCTTTTGAGAAAAGAAGCAAGGGAAAGATGGGGGTCAGTCTACTTTGCACATGAAACAACAAAACAGACTAAGACTTTGTCCCTAAAACTTACATAGGCTTTCAGACTGAAGTCACTTCAGCCATTCCACTTCTTACACAATCCTCCACTGCTGGGTACAGCATTCAGTGCCTGTGCTTCATATCTGCTCTCCAGCCCTTTGTTTTTTATATTATCTCTCACCAGCTTCTTGAGGTTTCGAGGTAGCAGTGCAACACTAATACAGATGGACATGCTCTATGACACAGCAAGAACAGCATTAAGATAATGACAAGGAGGAGGTATCCAGCACACACCTGACACATGGTTATGAGCACAGGGACATGAACACAAACTTGTTAACACATAATGCATGCTAAGATGCTTTTTAATGGTGTTAGTGTTTAGCAAGAAAGAGCTTTTCCAACTTCACTGTTAACTACCATTATAACTACTAGTCTTCACTTCACTAGAAAAGCAATTACATACAGTTAGCCACTCCAGTGTTACTCACTCTGTGCTCAATCATTACACTGCCTGGATGAAAACTCACTTTAACCAGAACAAGTATTACAAGCTGTGTGTTGATTTGATTCCTCTGAGACAGGTCTGAAAATGGAAATGGAGGTTTCCCACATTTCTATTATCTTGGCATTGTCCTGAAGTAGTTCACTAACAGATAGCACTCAGTAGAAGTGAGAGAAAACACCACAGAAATGGGGAAACACAGTATGGACAGGTGGTGATAGTGAAAAGGAGTGAGACATGCTGTCATCACATAGGGAGTATTTTAACTTTGCTTAAAAAAACCCACATACCAAAAGGAGCTGCTAGCCACACAGTCAAAGCCAAGATTTTTGTTGAATTTGGGCAAAAAATACAGAACAGCTTCATATTTCCAAAATGTACAGCTTTTCCAGAGTGGCAGCTACTGCAATCCCATCAGCTGATGAAAAACCACAGCACTGGACCCACTTGTCCAAGGCGTCAGTGAATTGCAGAGAGTCTCTCCCAAGCCCAGCTCCACCTTTCCTCTCTCGACAGCCCCTCTCCCAAGATATTCAAGCATGTTTGCAGAAGGGAACAAGTAGCTCAGCCACAATGACAAGTCTCCACAAAGGAAGAGTTCACTTTTTATAGCTGATAGATATGTATGTTGAAAAGGTGCAAACAAACTCCTTTGAAGCCAACCACCCAAATGTTAATAATCAAGTTTGGGGGCCCTGCATGTTATTTCAGACAAAGTCAAAGAATTCTTTTATAATGTGCACATGTGGAAGCACAATGCAATGCAGGTAGGTACTGCAGTACAAACTAACATTCACTAACAAGCTAGCATTTTCCAAAGGCCAAAGGACAGCTCTGCCACAGGGACACAACAAAATACAAGGACGTGTCAGGTGGATTTTGGCAGTGGACGTTATAGCAAGTAAAGTATATATGAAATACATATCAATAAATGCACCCTCCGGCTGCTCCTTGTTTTCACTCTGTCTTTGCTACTGACACTTATATTATAAAACAGTATCTTTCTGGCTCACAGAAAGATCTTGTTCCATCCACTTTTTCAAGGCATGCTTCATAAATCCTATTTGCAGCATAAATCACACCTTACAACAAATTATATTTAGAGGAAATAATCTCCAAAGGTAGTTGCTTAGAACATGGAATAAGGCCATCCCTTATAATAAAATTCACACCTGTAATATTTTAGCATGCACAATAACAACCAAAGGAACCACAAACAAGTCCACTTAACGTATCTTTACACAGCTGAAAAAATACTTTTCCCCAATTTTTATTAAATTTTTTCCAAAGAGATAAAAAAGCTGAAAGCCTTCATAGCCTCACAGTCCTAGAGCCTTTCATCATATTGCAAAGGTGAGAAATGCACTTCAGTTGGTTTCACCAGCACCCCCCACACAAGACTGTCTTTTTAAAAAGTCCAGTAAAAGTCTCTTCAAGAAAGATGCTGCCAGAGCCTGAATCAAAGCTGATGGATAGGAATTACTTGATCAAAGCATGAGAACAGAAAAGCATTTTTATTAAATGGTCTTATGCTTTAATGCCTTTGTACATTTACTCATTGATCTGGGCTTTAACAACAGCTCTCTCCAAATCTATTGCTGGTGAGAGACCTTTGGTGTACGGCACCATGTCACATACCCCACTGCAAGTAACAAAAGCCCCAGTCAATAGAAACACAACTGGATTTTTGGTCATGAACACAAATAGGCACTATTTGGTCTTTTTTTATCATGCCTGCATGTGCAATTTTCTTGGTACTCAAGACAGAGTATTGGTCTAAAATAGTGGCTGCTGAGAGCCTTATGCCTGTAATATTAGGGTAGAGGAGCTGTAATTACTATCTAAATGTGATAATTCATATCAAGCAATGAGGTTCCAGTTTAGATTGCTATTTTACAAATAACAAACACTGGGAGGAAAAATAGAAAAGATGTTGTTTTTTCACTTCCTTTCTCTTGGCCTTTTATCTACCTCACGCCCAAATACTCCCTTCTGATAAAAGTGGAGCTTCCTGGCTTTCTGGTTCAATACTTACTTCTAACTTGGAAATTATTCTGAAATACGTATTTTACTGCTAATATTCTGTATGTTAACTAAACCCAAACCAAAACAAAGAGTAAACCCCGAAGTTTTGCCTTCACCATAGGTCTGTACCAACATAGAAGGCACCATCAGCCTCACAAAGAAATTGCACAGGGGCCCTAACCTGTCGGAAGATAAATGAGCAGAAAAGCCAAGTTTCCAAATGCCCTCTGCTGGCACCTGTCAGTATTACTAACAATTCCACCCCGTTCCTAAACTATAAAGCTAATTCCGAAGGGTTATCATTTGAAGATATCATTAACTGGCTGCAGAACCCAGCCATGCTCCTGCCACGCGATCCAGCAGGCACGTCCTCACCCTGGATGTGCTGGCTCACAAAACCCAGCACCGCTGTCACAGGGAGCACCACAGGCATCACCCAGCCCCTTCTCACATCCACCCAGCACTGGGCACAGCACTGGGCTACTGCTGTAACAGCATGAACAAACAGGTGGGTTTTGAGTTAGTTTACCCATTTTCCTCCAACTCAGTGGATTTCTAAGCACACTGGAATGACCGCCTTATTTCCAATATCCCCCTTAGCCATCCACTAGGAATTTGAAAAAGTTATTAGGAACTGGTAGAGACAAAAGCAGGTTACAGTCCCTTGATATTCTGGCCGTGAATTACTATTCCTTATTACCTTCAAGAATGAAGGCAGATTGTGTCTGATGATGTTTCAAAGTTATATTTCACTTCCATGTTAACAACTAAGCCACCATATCAGAACACAACGACAATTAATAATACAGATTGGGAATGCATATCCTAGAGGGATCACTGACTTCCTGAAGGAGATGATTCTGCATTTCCATGGCGGAACTCATAGAAAAATCTGTTGACAATATGGGCTTGGCAATAGAGACAGAAACAGGGTTACCTTTCTGATTTTGCACTAGTTTAGCACCTGTATGGATGACAGATTTTAATTCTGTCATCCTTTGCTATATTTACCCTTAATTGCTTTTTGGATGGGGTAGGGAAATAAGCCTGTTTGATCCGGAAACCGGCAGGGTGCCTTGCTTCTAGAAGGGAAATCAACTTGATCTTCGGATTCTGGTCAAGTGGAACCCACGATCATTAGCACGATACTAGAAAGACATTTTGGTTTTGACATCAGAAATGTCAGGATGCAAGGGGGTGCTAGGAGAGGAAGGGCTGTCACTCTAAATACAAACAGCAGCTTACCTTCATTTTGACACTTACAAAATACACTCCAGGAAATACACCAGTGGTAAAGCAGAATAATAGCATCCATAAGAAAGCCTTTTCTAGCATTTTCTACTCAAAGATGCTGCCTGCATTGCCGCCTTTCTCCCAGCATGGTGATTCCTGGAGCTTTCCAAGCTTTACATCTCTACAAGCAACACAGGGAGAGACTTCTAAAGCAGCTCCATGGTATTCTCTTGCTGATGCTCTTCACGGAATTTCAAATCAAACAGACTCAATTTGCTAGAAAGAATACCTTACTCCCCAAAGCCTGTAAATTTACTGTGGGAGCCCCAAAACTCCAGCTGTGTTCTTTCCTTCTCGCTAACAGATTTCAAGGGACTTGCACAGAAATAGCACATTAGAATTTAGGAAATAAACACAGAAATGAAGCACAAGTTATATCAAAATGCAGCTGACTCGTTTAGTTCCATTTTTTTCTGCAGTGATAACAAAATGGGGGAAAAAACACTCCAATAAAACCTGACACTAAAACTCAGTGCTGTGTCTTCAGGACATTTTTACATATTCTGAACAGGCCCTGGTAAGTTGTCTCACACTGGACTCCAAATACTGAGAAGCATTTGTTAGGTATGCCCTGATACTGTGCTTTGTAGAACTGTTGCCTTTTCTTGGTTTTAAAATTAAACTTAGACACGGTTAAAGGGGAAGGGGGTTTTTATTTCAGTATTTATTTATGGATTCTTAAAGGTGCACACTTCATCCGGATGGAATGCACTGAAATGCACATCGAAATGCACCTCAAAAATGCACACCCACGGTAGATTGCATATACAATTTATAGGCTTTGCAAATTAGCATATCTATCAAAGACTCCCTAATGAGAGGCTTGAATGAACCCTCCATTCTGAAGAGTCTTCCCCTGGATGGGCCTATTTCAGTTTACAGGATATGTTCTAGAGAGGACCTTGGTGTCTGGGGCTTTCTGACCCCCAGCTGTGGGACCTTCAGGATGTTTGGTCTCCTGGCTTAATGGAATATCAGGTCTCAGCTAAGTTATCAGACTTAACGAATTATAAGTATGTGGGCTAAAAGCACTGAGGATACATAAAAGCTATGTAAAAGGGGTATAAAAGAAAAGGCAAAAAATCATCATGGCATCAGAACGATTACAAGTGCCTGGAAAATAATGCACAAGAGAATAACAACTGTTCTGGATATTAAAAGTATTTACTAAGCCTTGGGTTAAGAACGAAGGTGTAAAAAAAATACTGAAAAAAAATTACACCCAAGATTAACACTAATCCCTCGGAAACAAAGTTCAAAACCCCAAAATACAGTTAAGACAATGAACATATAATACTCTCTTATTTAATTCTGTATCATTTACCACAGTAAATTATTTTCCATGGCTTTGTGGAGAAGGACCTGGGGTTCTGGTGGCTACCACACTAAAAATAACTCAGCAGTTGCCTTCAAGAGTGCAGATCAGCTGTGTACTGAGCTATAATAAAAGAAAGGAAGCCGGAAGATCAATGAAAGAGATTAACATGCTCCACTCAGCACTTACAAGACCGTGCCTGCAGTTTGTGGGATCGGTTCAGGGCTCCTGGAGTGAGACCAACAGAGGGCCACCAGGATGATTAAGAAACTGAAGCATGTGATAAATGAAAGGCTGAGAATGGGGCTCGAGCAGTCTTAACAGAGAGTTAAGGGATGGTATTTCTGGCTTCAACTACATGAAGAGTCTCGCCAGAGCTGCACGGCAATGGGGAGGTGATGGCCTCCCTTGGAACAGGGTCTCTGAGATACGGGGAATCTCCATCTTTGGAGACGAAGACGAAATTTAAGATTAGAAAGACTCTGAGTGACCAACCCAATATAACCTCAAAGCTGGCCCTGCTTAGCACAAGGGATGAGACCAGATGACCTCTATGTGTCTTTTCCAACATGAATTTTTCTCCAATTCCATGATCTACAGGAAAGTTAGGGCTGTATAGCACAGTAACAGAACTCACAAGCTGCACATTGAGAACAAAATGGGAGTTAAAGCACCACAAGAATTGCAGCATTTTAGAAGAGTGTGAAAAGACAACAGGTTGCCTGAGAGATGGAAGATGGGCCTACTGTGTCCCAGATTGCCTTCCAAACACTAAATGAGGAATATATTTTTATTGAGAGTTAAGAGATCAAGGGATACTTTGGCAGACCTAAGCAGTATGGAAAAGGCATATAGAGACCTTTAACAAAAATTCTTGGAAGCGTGGTTACAAATTACAAGTGGCTTGTCACAGAAGGGACATAAGAGAGTTTAAGTATGGCCACACAGGCACAGACTATTTACATGGTTATGCTAAAAAGTTAGATATATGGTAGAAAAGCCAAACACACAGAATGCAGGATGAGGGGCCAGGCCCAAAGGATATTGATCAGATTACAAATGGATGTACTTTAGTTGACCTGGCATGTATATAAGGCACAAAACTGACAAAGTAAGAAGTATTGTGCACTGATAGCTCTGCAAAAGTATAACTTAAAACCAGCAGAGAAGTAATACTACCATAGTTCAGAGAGAGTCATAGAGGAGAAGAACATACAAATATCACGGGATTTTTCAGTCATTTTCACTCCCAAAGCATCTGTAAAAGGCAAGACAAAGTGACCATAAGAAATGGAAGAAAGAGAACATTTCATCACATATTTGCCTCTTCCACCTGATGAGAATAAAGTGATTCAAAACACAAGGAATGGCCATCAGATGTGACTGACCGGGTTGCCAAAATCACAATGACAGATGCTTACAAAGCACTGAAATCTTCTGGAGAAATATCACAGTAGCACAATACAAAGTGGCATACTTTTTGACCCCAAGTCCTCGAGAAAGTGTCATGGACAGGGCAGCTCTAAATTACTTTAGAAGGCATTTAAAGTCCTTGATGCCCATCTTTCAGGTAGAAACTATGCCTTCCCTTCCCTCACTCCTGGCCTGTGGTGAAGAAAAAAAAAAAGAAAAGAAAAAAAATTTGTGTCCAGATCCTCTGTATGCCCTTCACTGGTATAGCCAAACAAGCTTTAAAACACAGTTTATTATTGTTATTGCCATCTAACAGATAAAGGCACTGAAGCACAAATAAGGAAAGATTACTCAGCAAAGCAGTGAGAAAGATATGAATGGAATGAGTCCCTGTATCCCAGCAGCATTTCTTACTCATTAGGTCAACACACATTTTGTTGTTCATATTTTTGTTATTAGTCTCAATCCACAAAGGACCCAGACTGAAGACAGTTCAACACCAGCTTACCTTTTCAGCTTGCTAAAGTTGCATTTGTATTTCATCCAATGCATACTGATATCTCCCATATGACTGGGCTCAGTCCTCTACACTGATACTGAAAAGCTCCATAGTAGATAAACACTCCTTATTTTTAGTGGGGTTCATGTAACGCTTCCACCACAGGATGCTCAATTCACATTAATCTGTAGACAGAACTTGAATATCCTTCTTCATTTGGCTTAGACTCCCAGCAACGGAAGGAGAAGGAGGGGAATTTACATAGCTATGTTTCTTGTGCCTAGCAGGAATTACTAACAGGAAATGCATTCCTGAGCCGAGAATAACAGAAAATAGCCTAAGCAAAGACTATCACTGTAATAAGCAGGAGGCACTTTAACATACCTGGAAACTTATAATTGCACTGAAAGCTGAACTTGCAGTGATTGCAATAAAGACCTTCTTGTTCACAGTCTATGCATCCACTGCATCCCACTGATTAAAGACTGTAAATCAAGGGAAATGTATGACTTCTGGAAATAGACGCTGAGGTACATATTAGTTTACAGAGTCGCACAGAATTCACGCCCAAAAAGACAAAAAGAAATGTGTATGGTGCTATTTCTGACTTCTGCCACTATGTAAAGAAGCAGATTTGCCAGGCAAGGGTGAAATACTGTGCATGTGCTGCCTATGACAAGAGCTTTCTGGTGTTAAAACTTGGTGCACAGCTACTTCCATTTAAAACGCCAAACAGAGTCCTAGGATCTGCACAAAAGCATGTTTCAAAGTATAATGCATCTGGCTACATGTTAGAGCCGCTATTGATCTAAAAATCCATATAACATAGGCAGCGTGCGTTGCTCCAGCGCTTTCCTCACAGCAGACATTTCTGTGCACGGCCTCGAGAGGGTTTGCAGCCATTTCCCCCAAGCCAGCGCTCCCCAGGGGGAACAAATTTTACTGGGAAGGTGCTTCAGCCAGACAACATGCTCCCATTCCTTGGCAAGGACACATCAAGTGTTTTCAAATTCATCAGAAACAGTTTGGTTTCTCTTAGGCAGCTTGCTATCTTGCTCCTCTGTGCAGCTGCTTTGAACCTATTGCCCTTGAAAGGCACTATACTGATAGCCCTGACTTAGATTTAACAACATACCAAGGCAGTTCCCCCACCCCAGCAGCGCCAAGAGATACCAGCTAACAGGAGATTATTGATCCTGCCACCTAACTTGGCACTCAGTGCCCTTTACTCAAAGTCCTGCTATCCTCTATGTCTACAACACATGTAAGTACAGCCAACCACGGAAGGAAGCTCCCACTCAACGATGTATCTGTTAAACTGCCTACAACTTGCTTTATAAAAATCCCTGTCAGTGGACTAAGCTACATCCAGTTTGATACAGCCACTGGCATACCTGCTAAAGCTGCCACACACAAAGCCTGATTATATTGGATCACTTCATGAGGTGAACATCCAATTCACTACAACCAGCTAGAAGTCACTAAATTCATTTCACATCCTTGAAGACACATCAAATCCAACAACTGATTTGCAGTGGCTTCAAAGCAACTGAAGTAAAAGACTGTATTTCATTACAAGCTGCCTAAGCCCATGCATGTCCATCTCTGGCCACACAGCCTTTACTTTGAACTGCACAAATAGATTAAGGTCACAGTCAAAACAATTGGACAATGTCACCCTGGATGAGCTGAACAGAGACAGCAAATAAGCAGTGGCTGTATGGGAGAGCAGACAGCAGCAAGTTACTAAAGGAGAAAGCAAACTCTCTTTCACATAGGTGAAAATGCCTGATTTTTCAATGCTAAGAACCCCAGTGGTCTGGGATATGTCAGGCAGACGCTGACCAATGGACAGTATTAAAACTACCTCAGTGCCTGCTGCAGTGAAACAGAACAGCGCATCGCACGGGCCAGCCAGCACAGCTCTGAGCAGTCACCATTATTGTTGCCTATTAAAACATGCCAAATGGACCCAGTGCCTTATAAAAGAAATCAGGCTGGTTTTACACGTTTGGTTTTGTGCCAAATTAGAAAATTATTTGCCAGAGCAGATTTTTACAAGGAGAATTGCTCTGTGGTTGGGTTAGTGTCTCCTACGTGACATTTTTGAGTGAAAGTCCTGGCCCTTGTGCATCTGAGGATTCTTCTCCCACAGAGGCAAGGAAATCATAGCTTAGCCACAAACTGGTACAGACAAACACAACAGCAACAAAAAAACCGCCCTACTATTAGGCTGCCAAAGCATGAAGAAGTACAGAAGCAAGATACGCTTTGACACAGACCAATTAGCAATTTCATGCCCTCTATATGCCTGGTAAGTGCACATAAATAAAGTGTTTGTGAACATGATGCCTTCCCAAAGTTCAGCAACAGCCAGACTTTAGAGTGCATGGAGAGATTTTCACCCAGGTCTGAGTGTCAGGAAGATGCAGCAGCAGCTGTGGTGCTATAAACCCCTCTCCTTGTTGAACCCTGCTGCTGTCCATCACGCCCCATGCAGCCATCAGAACCTCTCCACATTCCTCCATATCCAGTTTTATCCCTTCCTCTGCTGCTTTATACCTACAGCAGAAGGCAAGGGCAGAGTAACTTCTTCATAACATCAAACCAGCTAACTCATTTATTAAATTGAAACTCTAGAGAAAGCTTTGGAAGCTCTCTTAAGATGGCAAATAAACAAAAAGACATGTTTTCTTCTGCTGAGGGAGGGAGGTCAGGGGTTGGGAGGGAGAGGACCAGACTGGCAGGACTACCTAAAGTGTCCAGGAAATTCAATAAGCCACAGAGAGTGAGAGCACAAACAAGTTCTCCCAGTCTGCAGAACTGGTGATGGAAGTGCTGGCGAAAAGGGAACAAACACGCTGCTGTTGGAGAGAGACGAGCGCCAGCAGCTCAGTTTGCAGGTAAAGAGAATGAAGAGGGACTGTGCAAGTTGTGAACAGGCCTGTGAGGGACGGAGGGAGATTCTGATGGGATTTCAGTCCTCTCTGCAGAAAGACAAACACAAAAATACTTGTACCAAAGAACCACACCCACAAGGCTGATACCAAATTAGCTTAGCACATGGCTCTGTGGATTCTGCCCAAGTATTTTCTGTTTGACAACAGACTGAATTGCTGCTCACTGAACCAGGGTTATCTCCCCCATGCATTACCAGCCTGGCAATCAGAAGGGAACCTGGCAAACTTGACTAAGAACAAGGACAAAGTAATCTTCTCTCTGAGGCCTGCTGCCAAGCAACAGAGCTGCCTGCCTGCCAGCAGCAGCACTTACACCGGGGACATGCTACAGGAGCTGCTCTCTCTTCCCGGCAGGTAAGCATGTGTCACCTTGGGGCAGCCCATCTGCTGCCTTCACCACTTGATGGACATGGAGCACGATGCAGGAGGGGCACAGCAGGAGTTAAGAAAATAGCATTTTGGCTTGTCTCTGCCATCAGCTCTCAGCAATGCACTCCCAAGTGCTGACAGCTTTGAGATACAAGGCACTGGTCGGCCTGATAACACGCTCTCCCTACCCTGCTGCTCCAAGCAGCCATCCCGTGCTATAAATCAGGCAGCATTGAGTTCCCAAGGAAACCAGAGCTCCTTGGTACCGCTGACTGTGACTTTCCAGTTCATGCAAAGAGGGCAGACCAAGTTGGGTCAGATTCCATAGGAGACCTGGTGAAGTACAATTACCAGGATTGTTCCCAGGATTCCCCAAGAGCTGACAGCACAGTGGCTTGGCCAATATGCTCCAAGCTCACTATTAGCCACATCATAAGGCTTCACTGCTGTTCACCACCCCAAAGTGGTTTATTCAAATACCGCTGTGTGATATTCTAATCATGTTTTCCTTTGGTGCTGCACTGAGGAAAACATCTGGAGAGAGTGCAGGAGGGTGAAAAAGCCAGACAGTCGCAAGTACATAACAAACAGAGCGTGAACTTTCACACAGGAGCTCGCTGATATCTGCTCTGTGGGCTCTGATGGTAGAATGACACACTACAACTTGCCAGAGTCCTCGTACCCATGCTTCCACAGGCTAAGACCCAAACTGTTCTTCACTACTCAGGAAACTTGCTGCTTCCCAGACAGTTGACATGTGAGTACCAAATAAATTTCTTTCCAGACTGGGTTATATATTCAAGGATATTGTGCTAAAGAGCAGAAAGTTTTCCTCTGACACTTTTAACATTTTTTGCTTCTTTCCCACTCATTTTTCCACTCATTTTTCCACAGCCTTTGGCATCTTCTTCAGCTTGTAGGGAAAAGGGAATCATACTCATGTTCCTCCAAATCAGGTAGTCTAGCACAGCACCCCAGCTCAAAGTTGATATATCACTTAATATTCCTTTAATCCTGTCCATGGTAGTTGTGCTATAGAGACCTCATCAACACTGGGTTTGCATGCAAAACCAACTTGCTTTCTATATCCTCTTCTCTGGCAAACCCCACTGCCAGCTTTTAAAAGGCAGTATTCTTTATACCCACCTACAGCATGTAGCTTAAGTTGAGAGTTTTTAGCTTGGAAATTATACTAAATTTTAAATTTTAGTTCTCAGTGGTTGCAGAACATTTTAGCAGCTGCTTTCTGGCCCTACCCTCATTCCCCACTTCTCCCTTCCCATTTCCACTTGTCTCAGTCCACTGGAGTGTTTTGGACTCTTTGCTGATAGTTCAGATGGGGGAATCAAATCAAGTTTTAATCAAGCATTCAAATCACTGCAGGTAGACCCATTTGACAGCTTCCATAACCAGGCACTCTTGTGACAAAAGCCACCGGCGCATGAAACTCGCATATGCTGTGCCAAAGCTGGAGTACAACCACCAGGGACCCTCCCCAGAAAACTGCTAACTATACTGTGCAGTATATAAACTTAATATTCATAATGCTAATTCATCACAAGAGACACTAAATTGGGAAGGAAGAGAGGAGTGGTACAGAAAATCTCCCAGAAGCCCAAGGTTGGTGCCTCTTTTCCGTATGCATCAGAGAATCACTGGATTGTTTCTTGGAAAAACAGACTTCTACTTGAGTTCTGTGAGTAGCTCTTCTTGGCACAGCTGTCCTGAGAAGTACTCTCTCTTCCAGCTGTTCTGTGGATCCTCAGATAAGTGAGGTCACCTCCTGGGGTTAGCCAAGGGGTACAAAACCTACAGGTGGCCAAGAGGCAGCAACCATGCACCAAAAAAAATGTAGATAAATAAGCAGTTTGGTGCTGAGCCCTGACAGCACAGTAACCACAAAGAAAAGTTCGCTTTTCTTTGGTCCTTTGGTCCTTTTCAAGGACCAAATCTTTCTGCTAAGCACAGAAAAAAGAAAGTTGTTCTCACATGACAAAAACCTTAAAGCAGGTCCCACATGGAAACTGTCACACAAGAACATATTTTTAGTTTCAGGCAAAAGCCCAACTGCTTCTCTGTGCTCATGCAAGATACATTTTTAGAACTACAGTAGGATCATAACAATAATCTATCGAGTCCAAACTTGACACTGGAGATGCCTTCCCCACTTAGGGAGAGGTGATACTACACAACTGCATTTCTAAGGACTTTACTTTCCACAGTACTGAGCACTGACACAAATTACTCTCTCTTTGACATCCACAAAACTTTTTCTGCTAACTTTAATGCAAAAAGAGTTTGAACAACAATAGGTGCCCTTAAAAATTCCACCTGGAAAGATCTGTTACAGAAATATGAATGCTGGCATAAATGCAGTCTGAGCCGACATATGCAGGTGCAAGCACCAGAAGAAACAGAAGGACAGTGTTAAAAAGGGCCTGTATTGCTAATGAAGACCACACCAAGGTTGTGGCAGTGTCACATCCACTGTTCCTATCTTCCTTAGCCCATGAAGAAAACAAGTAATGGGTGATAACCTGGCCTAAGATTTATGGAAGATGAAGCAAGCCAAGGATCTGCAGGAAAGCACAGCTCTGCAACTGCTGCTGAATCCCAAAGGGCACAAGCGATCTGCCCACAAACATGCTTGTTACAGCAGGAAGAACCCCAGGATCTTAACATCTGGCATCCTTTGTCCTGTGCATCACATACAACTGATCCTTGTCAAATCCCCTCTCCTAGGGCTTGCAGACATGAGTATGTCTGTACAAGTATGCAGATGAATGAAATCTGTAACAAAATTAGCATCAGCAGGTAAAATGAACTTATTTGAAATTTTTTTTGAAATAAATACTACTTCCCCCTTCCAGAAGGCCTCCTACTGTATTTTGTTATGCTAATTTCCCTACCCACAATTTCTGTGCTACTCAGCCCCTAAATGCAGCAGCAGAAAAACCCAGATAAGTGTTCTTCAGAAATTAAAACTCATTCTGCTTGTCCATCCTGTATTTAGAGCACCTCACCATTCTCAGAGTTGCTCAGACCTCAGACTCTCTGTAGGTTATCCTAAGTGGAAAACTGCATCAAAAGCTACTGTGACACTTCATGCCAATTCCTGGTTTTTTGCAGCTCAGGTAATAAGGACTGAATATTCAGTCCAAGGAGGTTAACAGGATAGACTACTGTATGAAAACTGACAACCTATTTATATTAACACTCATCATATTCCCACCAGGATTGGAATTTTAATAAAAAGGATATTTTCTCCCCTTGCAGGAAAAGAGAAATGCTTCCAAAGCTAATGGTACTTTTAGGCATCTTAAAGTAAATTTAAAGCAAATTTTATAGGAAGATTCTGGCACCAACTTCTCTCTTACTTTATGCTCTTTACTTATGATAAAATGAAATTACAGCAGGACAGTTAATGAGCCACTTATACAGGCCACACAAACAAGAGACGCTGCAGTGCCAAACTCTTTAGTTTCTGAGTCTGTTGAAGAAAATAGTTTTATAATTCAAACACATTAAAAAAAAATCTACACCAGAAGTAAGACCAGACACAGAAATTCCAATCTGCAATAGGCTGGCTGTAAGATAAAAGGCATCTCCCAGCCTCCACTAACAGGGAGCAAAGAAATTGTATCCAGCCTGTGTTGGAATGATACATTTCCTCCTCCCATTTTCTTTTCTTGACAAGATGAGTTTCCCGGGGATGAAGGGAAAAGAGAAGCATGTGGCAGTGATGCATACAGTCCTGGTTCTGTGATAAGCAGAGACTGCAAACCTACCACGCAGAATCCTGCCAAACATATGCTCATGTGAACTAGATTATGGGGCTTCTGTTGGTTGTTTATTTAAATCATGCCAGGGAGCTGAATTTACATCTCCTAACCCTACTTTGCTTCCTGCATTCCAAATTGTTTATGCTACATTATTTGGCCATAAGATTCCATTTAGAAGGAAAAGAAAGCTCTCCAAACTCTGTCAGTATTCACACGCAATCTAATGTAGGAAAAAAAAAGAAACTCAATGAGAATCTCATCAATAATTTGTGGCATATATAACACTTGAAAAGATTGACTTCTTTAAAGGTCAGATTCTACCAGTGGATGGGTAAAAGCTGTCCTACCTTGTGGATGAATTTACCATTAAGAATGCTGTTACTTGCCTTAATGAGACACTCCTAACATTTGATACTTGTGAAAAGATATTAAGACATTGATCCTTTTTAAGTTCAATCCAGTCATTAATAGAACTTGGGGGACAAATGGTATATACACGCACAAACAAATGCTACTCAACACAAGACCAACATTTGAAGCTCTAAGCAGCCTTCACAAATAATGCTCCACTTTCAGCAAATGGTGATTTGTCACTTCTTGGTCTTTTGCCAAAAAAAAAAAAAAAAGTGCTCTCCTATTTATGTCCCTTATGTAAAGCAAAATTTTGAGTTTGGACTCCTGGGGCCAAAATCCCAGCTATAGGCCATTTCAGAAAACAAAACTTACACCTGACAAAACAACAACCACCTCAAACTACTTAAAATCACAAAGAAATGAGGAAGTCAAGGTTTATTCTATGGGGGATTCTGTGCTTCAAACACAGTGAGGACTTGGCCACAAAAAGGAGAATAGAACTTTTCTAAAATACTGAACAAATTGGAATTCAAATCTGTGTTTCATAAATCCAAGTTACTGTGTTGATAGCCCTTCCACTTTAGGGTATGAAAAGAAAAATCAATAAAACAAACAATTTCCATAGATATTACACACACTTCCCAATTTCAAATAGGACAAGGAAAGGTCATACAAAGGACACAGAAAAGAACATTGCACTGGCATTACCATAGAATTCAGACAAAATTTAGTTATGAACAGCAACTAAAATGGGTTATAGGATTTAAATATCCCTGATGCCCCGAGACTGATTTGTTTCCTAACTCAGCTACGGCCTTGCACAGAGAGTGTAGCAGAATTGTAAGGTGACACTGCTTACATATTTTCTGTGAAGCCAAATCTATTAATTGTGTGGTTTACTAATACCATCATCCTGCAAGTCCCAAGGTCTTACTTGTATCACTGCAAACATACCTGAGCTTTTTGTCCCGTGAAATGCTTTTGAGATCTCACCATTCCATGGTCACTTTTGTCCTACTGTTCAGTTCAAAATGTTCTCTGCTTGGCATCCTCTGAGCTACCAAGCACTGCTATTCTGCTACAACATGTGTTAGCTCATGCTCAGCTTCTCAGACGTTTCACTGCTGTTGTTTTCTGTGCATAAAAGTGTGGATGTAAGGAAAAGGCACCAAAGCTGTCCTTTCCATCGCACAGATGCTTCTTAGGTGTGTGGCTGCATGGAGAGAGGGAAGGATACAGCCTCCCAGCGCCTAAATTTGTGTCCTCCTTAGCATTAGGCTCTCTCCTGGTTTTGAGCATTGTACACTTCTGATGAAAGGGACTGTGTATGTGTACGCCTCCATTCACACAGGCTTGGTCATTTCTCATTTCCATGCCTGCTGATCATATCTATTCCTAGCAATTTGTTGTCACTAATTCTATTATCATCTGTGTTGTACCATTTTCTTTTCCTGTAGATTAGCTCTCTGCTAATGTTTCCATCCTCTTGTGTCATAGAGCATCCTTTCTTAGTCATCTGCCATTTTAGCACTAGCACATGTGCTCCTGGAGTTCGTTTACTACAGCTCCAAGGCTCCCTCCTCCCAAACCTGGCTCCTTCCTACCCAGCTACACACACACACAAACCCACCATTGCCACTTGTCTCCAGACTAGGTCTGTCAGCGTGGGGCAAAAACTCAGACAGGCCAAATCTCAGCAAATCTTGCTGCTCACCAGTTAGTCGGCACCAGCAGCTACAGGTAGGAAAGCCAAAACCTTGGTGGGGTGGGCTGGTACAGCTGCCCAGCACAATCTGTGAAACAGCGTGCGCTGCTTTTAAAGCTGCCTGCCAAGGGAAGGATGCAAATGTCCAGCCTCTGCTCATGGCATGACTAAGTTGGCAGCATTTCAACTGGAAAAATCCCTATTCGCTTCTCAACCTTGTCCTTCCTCAAAGTGCATTCCATATCACCTGCCAGATGGCCCCCTTCACGCTGAACTTGTGCTCCCATCTCCTGCTGAGACAAGGTGTCCCACGTTCGCTCCCCATCACAAGCCACGGAGAGGACACTCCTGTTTTCTTACACTTCGTCCTCCACAAAGCAGAGTTGAAAAGTCCACCTTTCCAGCTTGTTTGTCAGCATAGCCTCTCCTCCCTCCCACAGAAAACACAGTTCTTGACACCACCTCCCACAGCAATAAAAAAGAAAGGCTTTAGCATTTCCCAGCAATCACATTAACTTTGATGAATTGTCTGGCAGTGGCACCTGCTGCTAAGGATACAGATGTACAGGATGAACTAAAAGGCATTTCTCCAGGAAGCAGATGATATCACTGCAGATATGTCACTGTACAAATACGTATTTTTCCTCTCATCTGACCAATGATTTTAGCTTTGGCAAAGGCATCGATGTAATAGCTTTGGGGGACAAACAACTTCAAATAAACTTTGCAGAAATCCTAGTAGTAAAACAAGAACCTAACAAAGAATTTCTTTATGTTCCACTGAGAGAAGCTGTGCTTCATTTTGAGTAGGAATTTGCTGTATTTAAAACATCATTAAATACAGCTCCAGGAAAACAGAAAACAAACAACCTGACATGTAGTTCATAGTGAGAACTTGAGTATCCTTGTAGCTGAGTTCTGCTCTGTGGCTACCAGCCTTTTCTAATGGAAATACATACACATTCATATTATTAGTTCAATATCAGGAAGGCAAATTTTTCTACAGGGAAATTCCATTTCAGCAAAGCAGATCAAAATTCAAAAGGAATTAGTGTGCACCAAGTATGAGATCCAGTAGAAAAATCTCCCATTCCATTTCGGACTTCAGAAATAACTACACTAGAATAGACCCTAGAATATTCATTATAAGGTGGATGTCAACAACCAATTTATACTGCAAACCCTGAGAACATATTGGTCACTTCCACAAGGACTATCAAGGGACTTAAATGGGCTGCTATTACTATCACAATTACAAAATTACTATTACAATTACAAATACTATTACTATTATAAAAATGCTATTACTATTATTATTATTATTATCCATCAGGGTGACTTTTTTTAAAGGTGGGCACATGAGAACAACATAAAAGGTCAGTTACTCAGTTCCTCGTCTGACTTTTTTGGCTGTTCAGAATACACAAAACAAGTGCAAAGCTGCCATCAAAACAAATTAGTGATTTTTCATCATCTGGCATTTTCTGTTCCAGGCAGCATCATTCTGGTATAGAGGGTCCAAAATGGATATATATTGCTAAGGGCAGGAACAGGACAAGGAGAGCCAGGTCAGGTACAGGAGGTTTTGCTGTTCAGGTGTGTTGAGTCAATTAGTCTATGATGAGATCCATTAAGTCACTAATTCCAAAAGCATTAATTTAAATTAGTTCACAGGCTGCTCTAAGTTCTGCAAAGGATAAAAATTTCTCTTCTGGCTTCATCAGTTCTGGCTGTAGTTACACTGCCTGATCACATCCAAGGGCCTTCCTTTCCAAGGCTTCTGCAGGATGTACACTAAGACTGGACTTCTGTGTGGCTCATAAGGACATTCATGCTAATATTAAACAGGATTTAAAATTTATTTCTACAGTATGAAAGAAATGAACCACTAAATGAGGGGCTTCCAGTCTGTGCAGTATTAGACGATGTTTAGATATGCTGGATCAATGCTTTGGTAATTTTTGTCATACCTACAAAGTACGGCCCTTTTGAAAGTGTTACAGCTTTTTATTTCAAAAGACTTAGAAAATTATTTGGGACCCAGCTGCAGTGAAATCTGCTGAAGAAATGTTAAAGTCCTCCTTTCTTTATTCAATCTTAATTTGAGGAATATTTTTCAGGGTCTGTAGATTATGGGTATCTACAAGAGACGCTTGGGATGCTTTTGCTTTGTCTTTGGCATTAGCAAAGCAGAGCAGAGGATCATAACGATACCTTGGCATTGACAATGTTTTGAGGATTTGGCAAGTATGCAATTTTTCAACTTAAAATAATGATTTCCAACCATTCCTCCAGGCCAAGTACAACTGCCCTACAATGCAGCCAACCTTCCAAGGACTCTTGCCTCCTATAGCCTTGTTCCAGACTTGTAAAGGTATGTTTAGCCTCCTAATAAAAGAGCAAGGTGGCATAACACCTTTCCAAATCTCAACACCAGTCTTCTTTGCTCACTCATCAAGGCATTGTGCTCTAGAACTAGGAGACTCTTCCATACTGATGTGTGCTTTATTGTGTACAAGATTGCTTGGCTTTTGTTGGCCTAAGGACTATTTATGCGGACATTATTCTGCCCGATTTCCATTTTGTTATCAATATGCACACTGTCTGTCAGGAATACTCCCTCTAGCAGTGTGCTCCAGCAGGCTGACCCATCAGACCCTATTCTGTAACAAGCTGAACATGGCTAGAGGGGCTTAGCTTTCGTTATGGCCTTTCCTGGCCTTGCGTTCTTTTATCAGACAGCTGCTGCCATAGTACTCAATATTCTTCAGCCGACACTTTGAATTGCTTGCCCCACAGGTAAAATTCATCGCTTACTCCTGTCAACACAGTGGCTTTAGCATTGACAGAGGAAAGCTTATAGGCAGACAAGCACCAAGAGTCTGCTGTTTGCATGCCACCTCCTGGCATATCAACCCACAGAGCCATGTCCTCATAACACATAACCCTAACAGAACGGCAGCACAACAGCTACAGAAATTAGGGGTCTGAAATCTCTCTCTTATGAGAAGACACTGAGGGAACTGGGCCTGTTTAGAGAAAATAAGATTAAGAGGAGACCTCATTAATGCATATAAATATCTCAAAGGTGGGTGCCAAGAGGATGGTGCCAGACTCTTTTTGGTGGTGCCCAGCAAGAGGATGAGGAGCAATGGCCATACACTAAGCCACAAGAAGTTTCACCTCAACATGAGGAAGAACATCTTTACACTGAGGATGGCAGAGTGCTGGAACAGGCTGGCCAGGGTGATTGTGGAGTCTCCCCCTCTGGAGATACTCAAAACCCATGTGGAAAGTTCCTGTGTCACCTGCCCTGAGTGACACTGCCTTGGCAGGGGGGTTGGACTGGATGATCGCCAGAGGTCCCTTCCAACCCTAACTATTCTGTGAAATTATTTAAGGATCATTCATAGTATCATCCTGCTAAAGACAGGGCAAATATGTGAGTGAAAAAAACTGACACATAGCATTTATGTAGTTTTTATCTGACCTTGCTCACATCCCTCATGGCTATTTGCAGTTCCTCCTGTAAGCCATGCCAAACTTTGTACTCAGAAATGTCTCTCATGATGGGGCTTCCTAAGCTACCCATACAAGCAAAGACTTGATACTTCACAGCACAGTTCTTCTGGAAATAACCTAGGAAGCAAATGCCCTGAAATTCCCAGCAAAGACATGAGAATGCCCAGTGAGTGGGAATGAATTTTTGCCACCCTTTTCCATTCCATCTCAGCTGTTCCACCGCACTTCTCAGACTGAAGTGGGAGTGCTGACAGAATAATTCTCAGATGGAAACAGAAGTCCTCCCGGTCAGGGCTCTTCTCAGATCCTGACAGGCAAAAGGCTATTTTAAATGTGCTGATTATCAGGCATGTGGATGCCTCCCCAGCCTGTGCACTACAGACTGGAGAAAGAGAAAACCCTCCTTCAATAAATTTTAGACCCAGCTCTCCCTTTAAACTCTGACAGACACCACTTGCAAGTGCCAAGAGTGTAAGAACAGGGCACAAACTTAGAAATAGCCTTCATGGTATCCAGCCTCCAGTAACATGTGTCTTGGGAAATTCTCAAGCTAGAACTGGTGTATTTATGTTTAAATGCTTTTGACAGATCTGCTGGCATAATATTGTCTAACTGCTTTTGGCACCCAACGCATCCAACAGCAGTAAGCTCCTCAGGTTAACTGCACACTGTGTGAAAAAGTCCTTACCTGTTCTGCATTTACCACCTGGCAGTTTGAGTGGTTGTCCTACAGCTTTTGTACAGTGAGAAACTGAGGCAACCAAACATTCCTGACTCACGTCTCCATGTTGTCTGTGACTACCAAAAGGTTACGTGTGCACCCAACCCTTCCCTCTGCCCAGCTACCCTTATCTGTAATAGCATCAGCCACAGTTGCAGGAACAGGTTCTCTGGGAGACACTGAGCTCAGTGTCTGCTGCAGAGGATTAAGGACATTAGTTTCCAACTCAAAGCATATAATCATGCAGGATTTTAGTCATAGAATTAGGAGAGACTTGAAAAGACCACACCAGAACAGCAGAACAGATCATGCCTACATCACCCCAGACAAATACGTCATCATTTAACAAACCTGAATCTTCTGTTCTGTGACTAAAGCCTATTACTCCTTACCCTACACCTACAAAGAAAAGCTATTCCCTTCCTCTTTCCAGCAGCCATTTACACATTTGCAAAATGTTATTAAATATCCTTAGCCATCTCTTTTTAACCAAAGAACTCCAATTCATGAAATCATCGCCTTAGATTTTATTTTGACCTCGATCATTCCCACTGCACTCAGATCAAATTGTCCAGTTGATCCCCATCCTTCAACTGTAGCTCCCAAAATCTGAACTATACCCCAGCTGAGACTATACTTAGAGCCAAGGAGATGGATCATTTCACAGGTCTCACAAGTGATATGTTTTGGTTTTGCATTGCAAGATGGCTTTGCCTTTTGAAACAACACAGCATTTGGGACTTAAATTCACCTTGTGAACCACAATAAAGCCCAGATCTTCTCTTTGTAGGCCTATTTGTATTTGTGCAGTTGATTATTTTTGGAGTGAAATATATTGCATTTATCCATTTATTTCAGGCTGTATCTCCAATTTGTCAACATCATTTTGGCTACCAAATGCATCTTCACTCTTTCTTGCCCCCCTAAAAAATCGGATCAGGACTGAGCAGTAGCTGTAACAAAGTACATGGGGGTGAAAAAACTTTCAAATTCTAAAGAGTATTTTTTAAATTGAGCTATGAATCAGGGTCTGAACTACCTTCGAAATAGTTCCTTCTTAATATCAAAGGTGCAGCTCATCTCTAATGAGGTTTCACAGGATAATTAAACCCAGACAGCTTGGGCAAACATCCAAATCTTCAGTTCTTCACCTTATCTAACAACTCTGGCAAATAGTTGGAAGTGTTGTAATTCCTAACACAAAGAGCACATAATATCTGGGACCACTGACTGAATATTTGAGATACCTCTCATTGCTTCATCCACAGCAGGCAAAAACAGCGTTAAATAAAGTGCTGCAGTTAGAAAATACTTTCTCTTGTTCTTGTTATTTTCGGCAGCTCTGCTATTGGTACAATTATACCAACAGTTTTGCTGTGTCACTTCTTTAAAATACTCATTCAACTATTTTTGTGCAGTGCTGATGGCCAACCTAGGCCCTGCAACGTATTTCTAACTCTTACTGAATCTCCCAAAAGGGGAGCATACAGTGAGGCCAGCACACAGAGCATAGGTGTTCAGGACCAACGCGTTTGTTCTTGTCCTCAGACTTCATACAACTCTTGGAGTATACTTTTAACTACCCACAGTCCATATTCACCCTCTTCAAAAGGGCTTTATTGAGAAGAACACAAAGCTCCTGTTTCAGAAGTGGAATAGGCTTCCCAAGAGTGGTGCACTGGCCATTCATTTGGGCAGCTCTGAAGGGGCAGAGGTGGCATTAGCATTCACATTCCTGATAAATAGATTTTATTCCCATGATACCTCTGTTATAAATTCATCCTCATTATACATACTGGGGAACTGAAAAGCAAGAAGATTAGGCGACTGAATTCCATCAGCAAGTCTGCAATAGAATCTAGGTCCTGCACCCAAGCCCAGTGCTTTCCACACTAAGAGGTGTCAAGTAAAATAAAACAAGACAGATTTTTAAACTCCTTATGCTTGCTAATCATCCTATAACTGAACCTAACACCTCACTAACTTAGCTTACAGCATGGAGCTACTTTGACTTACTTGGTTTTGCTCCTCATCTTAGAGCAATATGCTTCTCACTTTATAAAGTTGTTATTCCAAGTGAGATTTCCCAAATTCACTTTGGTTATGTTACAGATCACTCTCACAATGTGGAAGTGCATGAGAAAACAGTATCCTCTACTCCGAATATCAGCAACGTTCAGGGAAATAAGCTGTGCCACCACACCAGAAAGGAAAAAAATGAGTCGCCAATAGCTTTGGCAGTTGGATTGCTAAAGCAAGACCACCAGCCCCCAGCTCCACGCAAAGCTAACAGAGCCCATCCAGCAGTACGAGGGCACAGCACAGCTGCAGGTGCCCCTGTCACACGGAAAGTGCCAGCAAAGCAGAAGGCAGGTGCCTGCCACTGCTCCAGGCACGCTGGGGCAGCAAGAGCAGATACACAGAGTGTCAGACAAGTGTGTGTGGCTGCAGCCCAGGGCCCAGAAAGTGAACAGATGAACGTGCTTGAGTGCTGTGGCCGACTGCGAGGTTACCATGTGTGGATTTGCATCGTTTTGCCCCCAGCACAAATGGAACGGACAATCTGCACACACGGCTGGCACAGCAACTTCCAGCAGCACAAAACCTAGCAACTCACTCTGGAAGGAGGATCACACAGTTATCCAACTCACAGGGCATGCCAAAATCTGCAGGAAGATCTATTTCTCAAGGTCCTACTAGCAATAGCCTGGAGCAAAACATATTTGAAATGTCTCAGGGACAAAAAAATAAAAACCAAAGAACAACAGGGTTTTGTTTACCCCTTTCAAAGGTAAAGTTGGTCACAAAAAGTTTGGTAGTTTTAAGGTAACGCTTTCAACACAAAGTCCTGACTGTAAGTACAAAACCATGAAATTATGCCACGTTTTAAACCACTGAAAATAATAATTTGAATTCTGTCAAAATGCAATTTAAACCTGCATAGATCTCATGAAGCTTTAAAGAGATCTAAGTTAAGCAGCCATGTTTTATGTACAGTTTTAAAAAGCAATCTTGCAGAAGGGTTTAAAGGACTGCTATTTATGTATCTAAATTCCCAGGAATTTCCAGGCTGGAAAATTTCTGGGGAAAAAAAAAATGCCATGCAAAAATCAAGGACAAGCACTCGCACAAAACAGTGTTCATGTGGGAATGATCAGCACGCCCTTCCAATCACAATGTATCATCCCAGGTCTCTGGAAACTTGTATGGTGTGAAGCTACAAGTCTCTGTGAAGCTCAACTCGCACAGAACAGGCACTTCTGAAAAGTCGCCTTTGGTTGAGTGGCAAATTTTGCACGGCTCAGTAGATTTTTAATTATTCACACTCAAGTAACTACACTCCTACTGGAAATCAAAATATGAATGTACGATACCTTGCTGGGAGTGTACAAGCAACACGGGTCCTTCCCAGAGTATCAGCGGAGCTGGGCTCGGACTCATCTCTGCCAGCTGCTCCCCTCCCGGGTGTCTGCCCCGCTCTCGCAGTTGGTCTCGCACAGACCGAGAGCTGAGCCCTGATTCATGATTTCAGGCTCCAGCCATGGAATGCAGCCATTGAAAACCCTGAACTATTTTTACCCCTGAGCAGCCACAGCATTTCTGCCCCATAAAGACTGCTGAAGCTGATGCCTTACCCTGCACACACACCCGCCCTGAACCCAACCAGCTAAGATGCATGGTTCCCTGGCATTTAGTGGGGTTTTCAACTGCGCAGTTGCTACCAACAGGACAAAGCAGCTCAGCCCCTGGCATTATTGTCAGCCCTCAGAAGTCAGACATTTGATCCCAGTTGTCAAAATTAGAAATTCCTCAGAAATGCTCTGCTCCAGGAGATAAGATTAGCTCAGAGCAATCACTGTCTATATGGTTTGTCTTGTACTGCACCAGCCCCAGCCTGCATTTAATAAATATGTGCCCGCATCTTCAGCTGACAGGCTGCAGACACACATAAAAATGACTAAGTGTTGAACAAAATCACAATGCTTTAAGAAAAATCACAAGGTCAGGCTATCCCAAAAAATTCACAAAACAGACAAAAATGGCTTTTTTATAGAGAACATTCAGAAATACGGAATTGTTTTATATAAATAATTAGCAATAAACCAGAGGTAGACACCTGACCTAACTTTTCAAGATTATACAGAGAATACTGACCACCTGAAACTTTACAACTCTGCTGTCTTGAACCTACAGGGTTCTACAAGTGTACTTCAGAAATAAAAAATACTGGAGGTACAAATAACAGTAAAAACCAAGTAATTGTTTTTTAACATTATCAACTATTATCAACAAATCATATAATCACTTTAGCAGGGAACAGACCACAAGTGCATAGCTGGACATGCAGAAGAGATCCAAATACCTGAGAACCAGCAGACTCACTCATTTAACTTGCTCATATTTTGCTTTAGACAATGAAAAATAACTGTAAGCACTTCTCAGAAATACGTGGTTAAAACACAAGAGGGCCAAGGCAAAACTGCCAGATCTACTGCCTACAGCCACTTATTAGGTCTTAACCTGTGGAAACACATGAAGGTTGAGATAAGAATCAACAGTATCACATCACAGAAAATGGTCCCTGCCATCTGGAGTTTCAAGGACAATATAAAAAATAGGCGTGCAAAGGGTGAGACTGCCAAGTTCATAGGAAGACAGTGACGGTCACCAACAAGCAGCAAATGCCATAATTAACCAAGCTTCCCAATGAGTTTTGGGGCAGCAACCCCTCTGCAAGGTCCCTTCAAAAGGCAGCTGCAATGACAGCTACAGCACACACTTATACACAGAGTAATCATAACCCTTTTTGTAATTTAAAGACAAATTTCTTGACCCAAAGTTGCGGCAGTTGGCATTCTGGAGATACTCTATTTATGCAAAAGTAATGGAATAATTACAGGATTATTTCACATCACTCACAACTGACTGCCTCTAGCATCACGCAGACTGATTCTGCAACTCTGAAGGATCTGTCCCTTTTAAGCAAGACATTGTACTGGGAATCCACCCTTTGCTGTTTCATACTCACAGGGAGACTCTTGACAAAGTGTAGGTGGAGAGTGCGAGGAAAACAGCAATGAGGGACACCACTTGGGGAACAAGAAAGCTGCAATTAGAGTGTGTAAAAGAATATGAAACGTACCTTAAAGTGGGCCAGATCTGACACTGATGACCTAAAGCTCAGAGAAGGTTAAAGGAGCAATGCAAGCTTGTAACATCCAGAAGGCTGAGCCACTTTAATGCAGCACTGGGGGAAATAAAGCAGAAGAAATGCTGTTGCTGGGAATTAAGGTCTCTATGAGAGATTATTCTCAGACAACAGCCTTCTGCTATTTCTGCAATGAGCTGACTCTCCAGAAGTCCCTTTCATTTGCAGTGAGCACCAGAAACTCTATCAGGTACAAAAAGCCAGGAGAGAATAAGTCTAGCTAACAAAACCCCTATGCAAGTAACTTCACAGTTTTTATCACTTTTCACCTAAAAATTAGGAAGTACCTATTTCCTACCTGTTAAATTACTACCAGTTCAAGGACAGTGCCTCGAATTATTGGCTCTCACAAATAAGAGAAAGTGAAAAAGACTGGTATAAAACCCATTCCTTTTCAGAAGAATATTTAAAGTTCTCCTTTCACACTACCAAATAGAATTCAAAAGGAAGGAAAAACCATACACTAATACAAACCTGAGGCTGTCTGATAATACCTTCTGCTTTTAATACCTTATTCAGCAAACTTCAAGCTTTTTGAAAACCAGAGGGTGAAGAGCCAAGATAACCTCCATGAATTTTTAACCTGGCTGCTTTAGAGACTGCTAACATCAGACAGGAAATTATCCACCATTCTCCCAGCTGAACTCACTGTTTCATGTGGCAATGTTGAGGGATGGTCAGAGGAGTGTCTAAAACAGGGAGCAGCAATATGAGGCCATCTGTGAGGGCCTCAACATTCGCTGATTTGTTTCTAAATGAAGAGTTTGAAATAGTTATTTAAGTATTTGCCACTTTGAAAGACAATCTTTTCCCTTCTGTACTCAATTTTATGCCTGGCTCAAAGTCAATGGTCAAACAGAAAAAGGGAAAAACCCCTATATGAAGCGCACAAACAAGTTTTCAGTATCAAAAAAAGAAATCACAAACAGTACTGCAGCAGCCTCCATGACAATTACCAGAGAGGCTTTAATATATGAGAAAGGAGGATGGAGAGGAAATACATTTAAAAAGCAGCAATTTAGGGTGTCAAATTCCAACAAGTTTTAAAGTTTTTGTTCTTCCAGAAATACCATACTACTCATCTCACTTTTGAGGATTAGCACCACGCAAAGCATCTTTTATGACATTTTCAGGCATCATGAAGAAATCCTAAATCACTTTTCCATAAAGATCCTATATGCTTATAGGACAAGAACTATAATGAAACTATCCATCATTGGTGTTAAACAGTCCATGCAACTGAAGACCAACAAAAAATAGAATCTGAAACCAATTCATCAACTTTATAGTTTCAATTTTCAGGGAGAACATCAAATTATTATAAATAGCAGTTATAATGCAGAAACTCAGAGGCATCTTCAGGTCTTTCTGTTCGTCTTCAAGAAGTACAGCCAGGCTGTGGATCCTGCTTAAACAGCAAGTGAGAGGAATGACCTGACAGCTGAAATAGTTGCTGCCACTTTGCAGCACTGCTCTGGTGAGACTGCAGAAGAAGGAGGGGAAAGGAAGAGATTCCTAAAGAGGAGATGTATTTCTAGCTTAGATCCCAAGTTAAGTGCCTGACAAACCTTTTGCACTCGCATGCAGACAAACCAAACTCGAAAAGACACCCACAAACATTCACTTCTTTCCTCTTCTTCGGCAGCTTCGAGAGCTAGTAATCCTCAACAGTTATCATCACTATCCATCCAAAATGCACAGGCATGAGAAGGACAAAAACCTGTGCAGCTACCATGAGCCCAGTTTGCAATCACAGTGCAGGATAGTTGCTAACTTCAGCCTTAATTTTTGCTCATGTCACTGCAGCATCATGCCTGGAACAGAAGTCTTACCCACTTCACAGGTGAGATG
Source organism: Oriolus oriolus (assembly GCA_013400235.1). Lineage (NCBI taxonomy): Eukaryota > Metazoa > Chordata > Aves > Passeriformes > Corvidae > Oriolus > Oriolus oriolus. Next base: position 315,833 of record VXBT01006601.1, read on the forward strand.
CTTACAGAATCAGCCCCACTTGGGAGGCAGAGGCCTAGAACTGATCCACCTGCACTGATGCTAATCCAGACTGCTCATGTGGAAAAGCTCAAAGTGTGATATTTGCACTTAATCCTGTTCCAAAGAGGAAAACTGAAAGCAGTATCTCTGAGCCTCTGCTTTGGGCTTGTGCTGATGTCATCATTTTGCTTGTTGGCTTCTAAGGAGTCAGAATACTCAATTATCCCTGTATGTCTTATTTCTTTTACTGTTTCCTAAGCATTTGCTCTGAGCCACTGCTGAAAAAGGACGCTGTGCTAGTGTTGCTCTGGCTCACAACTGCCTTCCTTCCTGAACTCAGGACCTTAAAACACAGCTATTTAATCTACATCTGAATGTACTGCCAAAAAGAGGGACAACTATTGAAACTGAATGTGCTTGTAATATAAAAGGCACTCATTTTGGGTACAAAACATCGTCCATCAACGAAGTTCGAGGGCGTGTGGTAGTGCTGTAAATGCTGTTCACAGGAAAGCTTAATTCTACTTGCAACAGAAACACCAAATCCCCTGCAACAATCAAATGTCAAATCAACAACAGAAATTGCCAACGTTTTAAACTCAGCACTGCAGCCCACCTCCCATGTATTTACCTTTAATTTTGGCTGCTTATTTTATATGCTATTTGTCAGATAATGTGAAATGCATCAAATCAAGGGTTTCTTTCAGAAATTCTTGTAGATAGTCTCCTTAAATTCTTAGATCACAGCTTGGTTTTTTCTCCTCTTCATCATTTATTTTATGATCTCCTCTTTTAATTTCACTTTCCCTCATCAGGAGCTAAAATGTCAGCAAATTCTGTAAAAATATATGTACAAATAAAGAATATAATAGCACCTGCTGAACAATATAATAATCTCCTGTGTTACCACATTCATGTAACTGCTCCTAGTTCCTTAGAACACAAATTGGGAGGAAATGGAGGACCAAATATAATAATAATAATAAGACAATAACCTAAATATTCGGCTTTCAGACTTTTCTAAATGGAATCACACACGCATCATTCAACAGAAAATGAATTTTAGAAATCCTCTTCTTTCTCAGGTAATTCAATTTTGACCAGCGCATGTTAAAATGTTATTTAGCTTGTGTGACTTGTAGCAGGTGCCTTCCTTCTGATAAAGTCTTCTTTTATAAGAAGTAATAGCTATGCAAAAATATTTTTCAGCACTTCCAGGCTTTCCAGAGAGGACGACTAAGAAAGCAACACATTTTTTGAGTTTGTGAGTATCAGCCATTGATTCAGTGCAGCATTTCCATGCTTCAACTGTTGCCCAGCTAAAGCCAGTAGAATATTTCATATTTACCCAAGACTGCCACACAGCTGGGAGTCCTAACCATATCCAGCACGCACAGCAAGAACAGCACCATCCAGTTAGCCCCGTATTTTTCAGAGCCAGCTAGAAGACTAAAGACAGCTGTTGCTGTGTTACCTCACAGCTGCCACTTTTTTGTGGGTTCTCAGCTATGCTGCTAAAAACCAGGACAGCTAACACCCTCCACTCTGACCAAAGGGTACCAGAATGGTGCACAGTGCTATTTTCTGTGAAAGCTGAATGATTTATGTACAGTGTAGACACAGGGATCAATAACTGAAGCGCTGATCAAAGGAGACAGCCGAGCCTTGATTAATCACAGCAGGTTATCTTTCATGGGATAGATCAAATCTGGAAAGGGCATCTCTCTAAGAGGATAGGTTGGCTCCTGCCAGTTTCTCAGCAGCACACAATGCAACCTTACTACCCAAGAAAGAAATCTGAGAGGCATATCCAGCATCCAGCAGACTCTGCAAAAGTCTGATCACCTGGAGGTGGGATTCAAGACAGAGTCAATGGCAGCCAGTTTAGGTGAGCAGACAGGCAGCTGCTCCCTGGTCCCTGGAAAAGAGCAGTTGGCAGGAGAGGCAGGTATTGAAAGGAATACCTGAAGGTTGTTGACACTGCCCACACCCCACACAGTTACAGGGCATGACAGCCTCACCTAGACATACACTGTAACTACCAGCAGAATAGCAGCAAAAATGCTCTTTATCCTCACATGCATGTATGTACATGCTCTTGTCTCCCAAGCGTTTCCCAACTGCTCCAAAGTGTTCTCAGGAGACAATTTCTGAAAGTGCTCATATCGTAATTACTCTCCACTCTTTTTTTCCCCCCTCAAGTTTACTGGTTCTCAGAGTTTCTCTGTAGGTGTATCAGTTGATTGGTAAAACATAACAGCCCTCCCTGTCAATCTTTAGACCACCAGTGCTACCAAAACACAAAGGTGTTAGTAGCAAACACTATTACCAACATAGGGATCCCAAAGGCATTATATACCAAGCTTGCTTATAAGCTTTGGAAAAGCCACTGACTATCAGGCAATAAAATACACATCCAATTTCTTTACCTTGTGCAGTCATACACCTTCTCTGCAAAAAATACATTATTTTTACAGTAGTGCAGAGAATACTTTATTAGGAATATTATTATTATTATTTCTTCATAAAAGTAATCTATACAGGCGGCCATGGATTCAGAAAGGCACTTCAGGATATATTTAACTAAGCAACCAAATAGCCTCATCTCATACACAACCCTGCAAAACAAGAGGTGAGAATGCAGGGAGCTCTGTATTGCTGTCTGATATGGCTGTGCTGCATTCTTTTGTCAACTGAGATACCCAGAGAGAAACAGCAGGGTATTTCCTGGTACACTGACCAATTGCAAATGGGAATGCTCCTCTAGACCTAGTTGGTCTCTTTAGTATGAGATAAGCAAGCAATCTCAATGGAGTATTAGCAGTCCAGTATTTCTGGGGTGTCCTCCATACTCAGCTACATGCTCTCTACAGTTGCAGAGATCGTAATGCCTCGCTAGGGTTTGTGCACTTCTTGGCTTCAAGATAAATTAATTGTTCTTTTCCCTTTACTTCAGAATACACAAAAACGAGAAGAAACTAATATTCTTGCAGGTCAGCAGAAGAACTTCCAATCATCTGTCTCCTTCCACTTATAAAGCCCACTAGGGATCAGTGAAAAAATATTGAGGAGTGTTCAGCCTCTGATCTGGAGAAATAAGAAACAGAATTGACAATTAATGAAAGCTGAAGCCATCCAATGTTCAAGTTCCTGCTACTGAGCCAAGTTTCTGCTACAAACTGAAACTGGAGCTACAGAGAGGCAAATGCACTTCCCTACTGTGTGGATCATAAATGAACAGCATTAGTCACTTTACTGCTTAGAATAAAATATTTCTGTACATTTTCTCAGCTACTATTGTTCTAGCATTATCACACAGGCTGGTATTTAAATTTTCCCTGAGTTCCTTGGCATCTACAAAGATCTGTCATATTTAACTTCTGGCCATGCTTCACAGTTCAGCATTAACCCATGCATGCTTGATTCCTTCCAAACACCAGTTTTTCCTAAAAGTAGCAATTTGCATCAATGACGCATTATTGTGCTCAGTCTTCAGGAACTGCAGATTGGCCCAGCTCCAGCCACTTCTCTGGAACACCATGGATTTACCCCTGCTGAGGAGTCAGCCTGTGCATTTACAGGCTATGAGCATTGTTAGGCTCATACAGTGTGCATCACAAATTCAGCAAATGAATTTAGCAATCCACAGCCATAAACTGGTTCAAGTGTTTCTTGAGAGCGTTTGACATATGTAAATATGACAACAAATGAACACAGGAGCAACATCAAGGTGGTGAGCAAAGAATGTGAGTGGATTTCATAAACACTGCCTACTTTTCCCTCTGGTACTGATCAAGACTCACTGTCAAGACTTTCTATTAAGCCTTTACAACTGTAAGATCTGAATGTGCTGGGAATAACCCAATGGAATGCATCGGAAAATTGTTAAGCCATAATCATTTTAACTACGAACATCGTATTTATGACGGCCCCGCCATTTTCATTACAACTCTGGCAAACATGGAAAGGTTTTTACTCCTCATTTAACAGCTATTTTTGTCAAGGCCAGGACCGCTATTAATACCACAGTATTAGAGCCTCTGAATTTTAATCAGAAGTAGTCTCTCCTTTATTTTAGGCAGAAGGAAAGAGGTGTGATGTACCAGTTTGGCTGGCTGCTGCTGCTGCTGTGAGTGCACAGAGGGCATCCATCTGCATCCAGAAAAGCAGCACAAGGAAAGGGCATTCCATCCCTGGCATTCAATTCCATATTTTCTCTCAAAGCAACAGAGTATCTAACCAGGTAACTGAATCTGGGGAAACCAATACAGCAATGCCTGACTAATGTGATACATTTGCTACAAAAAAAAAGACGAGGTGTCTACATGGAACTTGAGGTGCTGCTGAAGCCCCTGTTGCTGTCTGTCTGCAATTTCCTACATGCAACTGGCCATTTGAACCATGTCTCTCAACCCAGAGATCCAGCTGACAGCCAGAACACACAATTTTAAGGTTTCAAGAGTCTGAGCTTATTAATCACAGTAGACACTTTAGTGTCAAGCTTGGTACCTCCAGTATCTCTGCTGGGGATACTGTCCCCTTAAGTGACAATATATGGCTTTAGATCTATGCAGCACACAAAAGAATTCTCCTGCATAGTAAACAAAACTCAAAATTAAATATTTTTAGAGGAAATAAAAAAGCCAGCTGGAACAGCAGTTGTTGATTTCTGCCTAGCTAGAAATTATTGGTGACATTTATGGTTAAGGCATCAGATGAGTAATCTTTGTTTCAATCTGCCTCTCTTAATTACTTCATTCCCTTTCTCATGTTCTTCGGTGGCTCCTCATTGCAACCTCCTAATAGTATATCCATGGGTGATGTGCATACAGCTTCTTAGCCTGCCTAACACACACATAATGCTATAATCATAGAATCATAGAGTGGTTTGGGTTGGAAGAGACTTTAAAGATCACCTAGTTCTAACTCCCTGCCACGGGCAGGGACACCTTTCACTAGACCAGGTTGCTCAGAGCTACATCCAGCCTGGCCTTCAACACTGACAGGGATGGGGCATCCACAGCTTCTCTGGGCAACCTGTGCCAGTGCCTCACCACCCTCACTCACAGCAAAGAACTTCCTCCTATCTAATCTAAACCCACTCTCTTTTAGTTTGAAGCCATTCCCCCTTGTCCTGTCACTACATGCTCCTGTAAATACTCCCTCTACATCTGTCCTGTGGGCTCCCTTCAGGTCCTGGAAGGCCACAATTACATCACCTCAAAGCCGCCTCTTTTCCAGGCTGAACGATCTCAATTCTCTCAGCCTTTGCTTGTGTGAGAGGTGTTCCATTCCCTCCAATCATTTTGGTGGTCCCCTCTGGACTTATTCCAACAGGTCCATGTCCTTCCTGTGCTGGGGCCCCACAGCTGCATGTAGTGCTCCAGGTGGGCTCTCTGCAGAGAAGAGCAGAGGGGCAGAATCCCCTCCCTAGATCTGCTGGCCACACTGCTTTGGATGCAGTCCAGGACACGGCTGGCTTTCTGGGCAGCAAGTGTACATTGCTGGGTCATGTCAGCCTCTTGTCCACCAGCAATAATGCTCCAGGAGAAACCAGTGCTTCTTTAACTTCTGCTAAGCTGGTCCAGGTTCTCCAGGTTAAGCAAAATTTAGCTAAGAGATTCCCAGTTCCAGCCTACTGCTACCTCACATCCACCTCCAGAAAGGGAACACAAACCTTCCCTAACTCATGGGGGTGCACTGGCTTCTTGATCCACAAACATCACAGCAGTAGGGGCCATCCAGCAGGAACACGTGAAGAACCAGCTCCCTCAGGATATAAGCTTCTCGCTTCTTTATTCCCACAAACAACCAAATTGTTGATAAACAGAAAAATGGTCAGAGTTCTGCATGAAATACAGCCTGGTATGTAATTAGCAAAGCAAGGGAAAGCATTCAAAACCAAATGTATTCAAATCGGCTCAGCCACCTCCAGCAATGTTCAAGAAAGAGCTACACAGAGCAAGGCCTGGCCATATTTCCAGCCTAGATGATTCCAAGGTTTCCCATGCTTCAAGAAGTGCAAATTTCTCTTGACAGCCACAAATTCATTTAAACAATGATGACAATTAGAGAAACGTAATCTGTCACACTGCATAGTTTTATTTTACTCAATAATGCATTGATATATATACACACAAGAATGTAAAGCATATTTTGACATTTAAACTATCCTAGCTTGTCTGTGCCACACAGCCCAAGCTGTCAGGAGAAATGTGGGAGTGCTGCAAAGTTTTGAGATAACAACAACTTCTAATTAAATGATGAAGTTGAATTTTTACCAAATTAGCATGTACAGCTTCTCTCACACAACACAAAAATGAAAAACATTTGGCTAACACTCATTTTTCTGTCCAGTCACTTCCCCAAAGCTGCAACTTTGACTGCTGCAAGCTTTTCCTCTCCAGAACAACAGTCCTTTCTAGAGGCTAAAGCACCAGTCTGAGATTCAGATGATTATGATTCAAACCCTGGCTCTGATACATTTAACTGACACTTACTCTGCTTCCAATCTGATCTGTAAAGTCAGGATAATCCTGCCTCTTTTTCTTACACTTCGTGAATAGGGCAGGATATCTTGGATGTCAGAAATTATCTTGGGCAGCACATGGTTCTCTGGAGGCGAATTTCACCATCCACAAAGAGTAACTGACACTTTATAAACGTGCCTGGGCTTTTGTGGATGTCTAGTGATGCTCACTCTCCTTACCTGCTAGGATAACCATCATAAGTGGATGGCTCTAATCTTGAGAATTATCATTATTACTAACCCTACCAAACTTGCATGAAACTTCTGGAGGAGGAGACTGAACCATTCTTTCAAGATACATTCCCCAAGGATACGAGAGGGAGGAGGAATATGGTTCTGCAATATAGATGAGAGACCATGCACTCCAACATTCCTTTAACTGGAAGCATGACATATGTGTCTGATGACAATGTGACGTGAGAAACATCTGAAGAGCATCAAGATAATCCCATGCCTGTACAGCTGCAAGAATATAATGGCTGTCCCCCATAGAAACCATCTTCAGGACCCTGCACAGCTAGGGACCATTCCAGTCCCTGCAGTGGGAAGGAGATAAATATTGCTAGTTGTGGTCATGAGTGACTATTCATGTCAGTTAACGTCACCTCTGGTAGCAGCTTAGTTAATGGGAGAGGTAAAAACAATCCTTTAGGTTATTTGCTGCATGTATATTTCACAGAGGCAGAGGAGACAGAAAAGTAGTTGCTCCCTCCCTTTGCTCTTTCTCTCCTTTCCTTAACTCTTTTGTATCACTTATCTTGAGAACAGCTGGTCACATAAATAAATAAGAGTGAGGTCAAACCTGGTACAAAAAAGATTGATTTGACCTAGAAACGTTTTGAGAAATACTGTGTAAACAAGATGCCTGTGGAAAGTACGAGGGAAGAACAAAGACATAAAGGCTTTTTCCCATAGGGACACCTACAAGGAAAACATTTTCTTTGCCTTCCCCATCTTTCCCCTCATTCTGAAAACCATCAATGTTGATGCACATCTTGATACTAAAAGGTGAACAAACGGTACACTTCAGTCCCAAGAGATTGTCAGCATTCAGAATAAAGAGGAATCACAACCACACCAAATGCATGGTTTCTGGGGGATTGACTTCCCTTCATCAAGGAAGAGAGACTTTCTCCAAAGCAATTTCCTCCATGAATTTATACAGACATTGTCAACTTCTACAGCTTCACCCACATAATACAGTAGTCCCAGGGGATTGGGGGGGGTTTGGGGTTTTTTCAAAGATCTCATTTACTGATACTCATACGTTATAACGTTATAAAAATAGCTTGGGTTTCAAGCCACAGTACAAGAGAGGTGCAGGGATTAGGGTTTTAAATGCATTCTCCAGTGTTTGTAATAAACTGACTCCTGAATTAGGTGGCTTACAAGGCTTCGGATGCTGGCAGAAACCCCCTAGAGGAATTAAATAGCACTATAGGAAATTGATCTGTCAGTTGTTCTGCTGTGTCTAAGGGCACCCTAAGTCCCTGCTCCTTCATTAACTTCCCTGCGCTGCAATTAAGCACCTTAACTACGCACATGTAAAGGTTTTGTGGGACCACATGATGAACTGGGTCACTTAAAGATCAAAAGATCCCTTTCACTTGCTGCCAGGTTTCTGACTCCATCATTTTGATCTTCTGGTCTCATGGTGCAGCCCCATTTACAGTCCCATTGACACAACAGGGAGGGCAGCAAACCCCAGTGTAGGGTTGGCCTCTTTGCCCATACTGGTATTTGTCAGAGCTTTGAGAATTCAAAGTTGTCTGAAGCCACCTGAATACAGTGACACTTTTGTAAATCAGAAGTCATAGTCTCATTCCAGTGAGTGATTTCATCCTACGGAAACCACAGGGCATTTTCAGGAGAGATGATCTGCACCTCACAAACTCTGCAGCCAGAGAAGATAAAGCTTAGAAAAGGTCTGTACAGTGATAGCAAGTGTGTCCAGAAGTCTCTCCTTGTCTCTCTTTAAGCTAGCAGAAAGCAAAAAAGCTCTCTTTTGTCAGCCGTGGGTTGTCTCACTGTAAATTAGTGCTCATGAAGAGAGAAGCAAGACAAAATACCCATGGAGGGATGGGGTGGGTTTGTTTTTACACTGGCCTTTGTTCCACGCAGCAATATGGAAATGCAAGATAAGGGATTCTGCTACCCAGAGTACACTGCACTCAAAGCACAAGTGTAAGTCCCACTCCTGCTCACAGGTGCTGAGCAGCTCAGCAAGAGCTGAACACAGTCACTGCATTTCCAGAGATGTTTATGGACAGGAAACACTTGCTATCTACTCATCCTCAGGGACAGCCCATTACAGCATTCACTTGGACAAAGGAAAAAGGAACAGAAACACAGGTGCTAATTAGCTGAAACCACTCGCATTATACCATCATTCAACAAGCCTCTGTCCGTGTCTGCATCAACGCAACGCCTCAGCTGGCCAATCTGAACACTGCAAGCTGACTGTATTAAGAGGTGATGAAAATTTTAGTTAAATCTATGCAAAACATACTTTAAAAAGGACCACAGCAGCAAAATAAGTAAACTAACTCGTACCAGTGATACTGCAGAAGGGAGTGCAAAACTGGCTGAGGAAAATCAGGGGCCTCTGTCTCCTGGGGCACAGGACAAGCATTCTCAGCTGAGGCACGAACACATGCCTCAGATACCAGAAAAGCATGGGATAATTCCTGGATGGTTAAGAGTTTCACGAGGCATTTGCAGCAGCTCATCTGTCCCATGCAATATTTGATGCATGACATCAGGAAGATGCTGCTCTCACCCTGCTTTAGACCTCAGGATTTCATGTACATGTCCATCATGCCTTTCAAATGCCAGAATAAACAACTTTCAGATTCATCCAGAGTTGGATGTACATCGACTCAAACAGATCATGAAAAGCAGTCAAACTTAAAGGGCCAAATTCTTGTTAAATGTACATTGTAGACCACAGAGTTACGTGACTGGTCCAATGTGACTGTCTCATTCACAGTTCAAGTCATTAATTTTCTTGTTCAAGGGATCATTCATTGATGATTGCACAAAAAAAGTCTTCTGCTGTAGCCAACTCTGTTTGTGAGGGTGATCTCCGTGATCTCAGATCTCCCTTGCAACCAGCCTTCTCTCCTTGTAGCTCTTCCCTTCATAACACAAAGAAACTTCAAATGTGCTTTGGTCCCTCCCATCTTGAAAAACCCATGCCAAAACACATCAGCCACTCAGACATCACCACAATAATAATCTAGAACTCCTTTCAAAAAAAGCCAGTCTATAAACATCAAGTTTATGCTCTTACAGTCAACAGGAAACACTTCTAGCAGTAACTCCACAGCCCGCTAGTCAAGCCCTTCAGTAGCTTTGGCCATGCTCCTGCTGTTGTGCTGTTTCTTTTCACATCTTCAGAGACAGCATTCCCTGCATCCTCCTCACTGTTCCCTGAGTGCTACCTCAGTGTGTCCTCCACTGGAGTCTCCTTGCTCTTCACACCTCAGTTTCCTTCTGTAGTTCCAGTAGCTCCTGTCCTTTTTGTTCCTTCTCTTTCCCTTCCACAATTCCTCTCATTTGCAAACACAAATTCAGCTTGCCTGATGACTTCCAAAATGCCACACCGTCTGTTCAAATGGAAATCTCAGCTTCTTTTCTCATATTTTTATGTGTGTGTTTAGCAATTACCACAAACTCAGCATTACTAAAGCAGACATCTTAATTTTCTTCCAAAGACTCTCCTACCCATTATCTTCTTTCCTTATGACTTCTGAACAATAACCACCTTCCTATTGCATCAGCCCATAACTGGAATATCATCTTTACCTTGGAGCTTGCTCTTGATTCTTGAATCTCGTGTCTAAGCTCTACCTTAGCCTGGCAGATGGCTTCCACATAGTGTCGCTAATAGGCCATCCATAGCATCCTGTCATCTGCAGAGATAAAACTCTCTTGACACATTCAATCTTGTTCCGCAGTTATTTATCCAAAATACTGCTTTAAAGGCCATTTTCCTAGACCATCCCTTTGGCAATGTTATTGCTTTTATGCAAGCCTCTGCTCATTCCCTTCTCTCTTTCACATGAATAATAAGTTACATCCATAGTTCTTAAGTTTTCCACGGTTTACCCACAAGTCTCATCTCTTCTTCATATCAAAAGATCAATTCTGTTGCAGCCCCAGGGATTCTATCAGCTCTAGTCCAGAGTCTGAAAATGTTTTATGCCCTGTGGGTGGCTTTTAGCTCCACCAAAGTCTGTGGAATGAGTGGGCCAAGATTTTGTCTTATAAATAATTTCTGAAATCAGTGAAATTATTTGCATTATGTAAAGTTAAGCATGTGCCTCAGGCAAGGTCTACTTCAGAAATGGTTTGCTGGTGTCATTATGCAAGTATAACCCATCTTGGCACAACTGAAGCAGTTTATGCTATCATAGGCACAGCCTATAGCAATGACATTGTCTTTTGTGGATATAATTTATATTAGTGTGTTGAACTAAAAAAAGAAGTCAGTTATTTCAGCAAAAGCATTGCTGGCAATTGAAATGCAACTGAATTAAGGCTGCTACTGGCATGGGAAAGTTCTAATAAACAAGCAAGCAAACAAATCACAACAAAACTCAATCCAAGAAACCTTCCTAACATAATCTCATCTAAGCTTCTTTTAGGACTGGGACATGGGTACGAAAAAACCAGCCAAATTATAAAATCTAATCCTAAAATACCTGTGTATGATATGCATGTGGTTATACAGACTTCCATCTAAAAAATACATAGTTTCTCTTGAAAAGTATGGACTTCTACCGTTGAAGTTGAAAAATTGACAGCCCAAGAAAAAAAAACCCATTAAGCTTCAGTGTAGAAGGTGATTCCTCACACTACTGCAGAAACACATGTAAATCAGGACATTAAAAGATACATCTGGGATTAAAGGACTGCTTAGACATGACATCATTGCTTGGCTTCTCCAGAGACTATCTGGAAGAGTGATGATATCACTTAATGCTTATTGCCAGAATTACTCTTACAGATACAGACAGGACCAGCGACGGCACAGATGTAATGATGATCTAAAAGTGTCTAATCCATCAGCCAGACACCAGCAGTAGATCTCTACAATGCTAACGATATGCAAAGGAGTCGCGGTGATTTTATAGTACTCTAATGTTAAAAGTTTTAAATACAAAATAGTGTTATTGATGGACCAAAAATACCAAGCTTCATGCTCACACTGAAAGTTTAGCTCTGGGTTGGTAAGTAGGACCATTATGCTTGTTTCCATCATGTTATACTTATTTTACAGTTCTGCATTGTTACTGATTGCATTAGAATTATGTTAGTATAAACTTTTACAACATACTAAAAGGATGAGAATATATTTCTTTTTTTCCTGGCTAAACTAAGAAATCATTGGGAGACACTTTTGCAGCTGCTTTTAAAAATCAGAGCTCCTGTTTAAAAGCACTTCCTCTGCCTACTAAAATTTTCAGTCTGCACATAAACCAGCGTAGTTGTTGAACTTGGAAGAAACATTTTGCATCGTTATGTACAAGGCGGTGGGAGGGGCAGAGAAGTTACAGAATGATGAGGTACCTCTCTGGAACCAAAAGCATTGCTGGTACACTCCTCAAAGGAGCCGAAATGTGATGTTTCTGGATGTGAGACAATAATATAACTAAATGTAGATCAGCATCTCCTAAACAGAACTCAGGAAACAGATGTTGCTGATAGCAGATTCACAGCATTCGATGCTTTTTAATGAACGTGGGACATGAGTGGAAAGGCGTGTGTGTATTTCTATAGCCCTGTTCTTCAGAGGGGCTTTGCAGTTACTTACAGTCTGATATTTATCCTATTCCTGCACAGAAGCTCTATTTAATGTTAAAGCTGTTTTGTTCTACTTTAATAGCAATTTTTATGTTCCCTGAAAGCATGGCAAATACACATTTATGCTCACTTATATGCATATCTGTTTCTTACCTACATTAACGTTAAGTTATCTATTCTTCCATTCTTCTTCCACAATTCATTGCAAGCATTCAAAGCTTCAACAATTGCTACCCAGCCCTTCAGTCCAATACACACAAAAGGAGGGTGCTCTACCCCACAGGAGTCTAGGAATAACCCTGTATACTTTATGGAGGACAATCTTTCACTGCAGCAATTCACAAAGCTTTACAAAAGCCGTGAAGTTCCACAGCTCTGTGTATTAACATTTTAAGACAGAAGAAAGGAGTTACAAATGACTCAAGGGAACAAGCCCGAGCTCACAGCTTCTCAAGCAATGGATCAGACCAGCTCCTAGAAATGATTAGCTCCATTTATTCTGCAAAGCCCAATGCTGCTGCACATTAGAAAACCAAGAGGGATTTGTATGGCCTTGTGGACCATACACATTTTTAAGCCTCATGAAATTAAAGAACCTCCTTTATTTTACTGCAATTGCTTTATGCCTGCATAAAAACCGTATTACTGAACATGTCTGTTTCTGAAATGGAAGTACCATAACAGCTGTAGACTGACAGTCTTCCACCAGAATGTATGCTCAGGGCAGAAACCAGGAGACAAATATCCCAAGAGGGGCTACCTTGCCCCTGTACAAATACATACATCCCATTCTGCACAATGAGCTCATTCCTTTCGTAACTTTCACCCACACTCTGCCAAAAATCATCAGATCACATCTTTTTATTACGATTGTTCAAAGTCATACCCTGAAACTGCCCCCTTTGCTCAGATTTCTCCTCTTAGGGTGAATAACAACAGCACTGCTCTTCTTTACTCCCAAATCCAGCACCCTCCAGGCACTAACAGGAGGAAAATTTCCAAACACATCCCAGGGGACATCACCAGGGAGGACAGCTTGACTAATTACAGTGATTAGACTAATGGGAGAAGATTATCTCATTGAAACAACAGGACATTTGTCACATCCTACCCACTGGGAAAGGCTCACTTCCTATCCCCAGGGCTGCTATATAGCTGCCCTACAGAGCTTGTGCCTTGGCACTTCTGCCTGCAAGTGCTCCTGCAGCTGCTACCTGGGCAGAGGGGACAGCAGAACCCCTGTGAGACTGAGACCTGGCTGCTGCAAGACAGGCTGTGGAGGAGGTCACAGCCACCAGGTGTGTCACTGATGCAGTGAGGTGCTGAACCCAGCATCTCCCCTGAAGCTCCATGGAAGTCCCTGCAGGATACAGTACAATGCTACCAAATGGATTGAGCACATTTCCTATTCTGCCACACACCTCCCTGTACATTCCCCATGTGTAGCTATCTTCCTGGCTCCTCCTGGCTGGCCATGCTGCTTCCAAATGTTTATTTTCCTCCAGGCAGCTCAGCTTTTCCTATTTCTGCCTGAGCCCAGCCTGACCCCAAGTGTTTTCAACAACCATTCCCCGTCCACTTTCTTTCCCTCTTTTCCACCATCTTGCTCCAGTCCTAATTTCTTCCTTTAGTCTGCGTGGATCTCTGTGAATCTCTGACTTATCCCAGTTGCTCAGTTTGTCGTGGGCTATCTCATGCTCACCTTTGGAGTCACACAATGGCTGAACAAAACATCTGTATCTGACATCTCCCACTGCCCTCTGGCACTTCAAATTAATAGGAGAAATGCATGTTTAGTATCAGCCAGCTCCCAAAAGGCAGTAAGGCAATTGTTTTCAAATCAAAACAATTCACTCTGACAAGCTTCATCTCCCCACTCAGCCACCTCTATACTTACTGATATGCTGTGTCCACACACAGGTCCTTCTGTGATTTTCCCTCTTTCCTTTATGAATCCCAGCTTTCTGACGGTTTGTCATTTTACCTGATAAACATGACATATCCAGTGTGCCCTGCCGGGTAGCTTCCCATCCCGATGCACGACACTGCTCACAGCCTCTACACAGGCCCATCCTTCGATGCAAGTCTGACACCTGTTTTCAGCACATCACTGCACTTACTCTCATCCTGTTTCTATAAAAAATGCAAGTGCAACAGCTACAGAAGGGTTTTACAACTTTCCTTTGTAGTCTCACTTTAGCACCGTGCTAACTTTGCATGTTTACACTGCTTATTTTCTTCCAGCACAGCATAAAGAGCAAAATTATACATTCCCAGAGGGGCTTTCTTTTGTTTATTACTTCCCTCTTTTAATGCATTTATTAGAGCTTCTGAATTAACAGTGGCAGATGCAGGCAAAGAAAGAAAATTTTAATTTTGCAAATAATAATGGATTACAATACATTAACATTACTGTAAAACCTACAAAGTGGAAGCACTCAAGGGATGCAGGAACAATTAATGTAGTTAGTTTATTTACCTAACTCTGGCACTGCTTGGGCATTCAGAAGCAACTCAAATTCTATTTACACAGGCAGAGCCATAATGCTTCTTCACATAAATAGCCTGTTCAGGATTCAAGGGGATATCAGCTGCTTCAGGCAAAGGAAAATATGAAAATGTAGACTGAAATAGCAACTTTAAACACATCTTTAAAACTTTAAAAACAGATTGCCTCCATTAAAAGAGTGGGCAGGGATGAGATATTAGTAAGGTTATGGTATAAAGATAGTTCTCAGCTCTCAAGAGCTCCATATTTCTGGAATTCTGAGAGATACTCTGTACCAGTTACAAATAATCGCTGTTTATTATATGCTTTTATCATTCTAAAATAAGAATCTTCAGGAAGAAATAAACTAAAGTTAGGCATAGACATCCACTCAAGTTAAAAGAAATACATATATAACAGAGTCTCTAATTTCAAAGAAAAAAATAATACAAACACTTAGAACCAAAGCAACCATTAGGGTTGGGAAAAATTAGCAAATGCCTCATTTACATGCAATGTCAACATGTAACTCACAGAGCTGCCTCCTGCACATCTGCAAAACTGATCCAAAAGCCTGAATTCATGCACTTTGACCAAAACCACAGCCTGGGCATTAGAAGCAAAAGCACCCAGCCCACTGAGTGTCCAGTTCTGTTTTAAGTAGCAATCACCACTGGAAAGAAAAGGCAACTTACTAACTCCAAAAATTAAGCTATTCTAAAACACAGGATTCAAATGCATGTGGAATTCATCACGTTCAAATGAAGGCAACAAAGAAGCTTAGGATTTAGAACCCTTAGTTGCAATTGAAATGGGTTCAACTAAAGTCAGACAGACAGCCTTGGCCATAGCTGAAGGGATGAAGATGCCATCCTATACAAGCAATGTACACCCTGGGAACTGACTTCTAATAAAACTTCAAAACCTTAGCTGGTAAAAATAAATAATAGCAACAGAAATCAAGCCTCTCCAGCAGTAAAAAAGGCAACACAACTCCAAGTTGTGACCAGAGAGATACGTGTCTTGATGGATTCACTATGGAATGCAGTTGATCCGAGAAAATGGTGAATTCTGGCAAAATGACCAAGTGAAAAATGACAAGGTACTACAGAAACTTCCAGCAGCTACAGTCACCAGCAGCACCTTCTTCTAGCTGCCACTAGGCACAGTAACTCCACAACTACAATGGAGGAAAACCAGGCAAAATCACTCTTCAATGGCCATGTGCACCCTGAGCGCTGGGCAAGAAGTCAAGAGGGGACACAGCCAGGACAGATGACCCCAAGTGACCAAAGGGATATCCCACAGCCCATGGTGTTGTGCTCAGCAATAAAAGCTCAGGGAAAAGAGGATGAAGGAGGGCTGTTTGCTGTTACAGCATTTGCCTTCCCAAGGAAGCGTTTTGCCCGCCTGCAGGAAAGGGCTAAACATCTGCCTGCCGGTGGGAAGGAGCTGCAGGTTTCTCTGCTTGTACACAGAGCTTTGCTTCGCTCAAACTGATCTTTTCTCACTTTTGCTCTCCCAGTTCTCTCCCCCATCCCACTGGAGGGGAGCAGCAGGCAGTGAGCAATTGGCCAGTGGGTGTTCAGTTGCTGCCCGGGGTCAAACTACCACACACTCCCACTGTGTAACATAAATAATTGCACTTTGGTGAACAATATAGATTTAATTTACTGGATTTTCTCTTGTAATAAAAGATCATGGACACATGCACACCTGTACTTAAAATATTCCCATTAATCTGCTCATTTTTTCCATCTGCTCTCGTTACTGTGAATGTTGCACCTGTTTTACTCCCCTCTATGAGCTGATAGTTTGTTTTAATACTATGAACCCGGTTCATATTCATTGATTTTCATTGCTTGATGCTACTGTGAAAGTATAAAATCTCCTTTATTTCTGTTTTTAGTGCTTATATAGAGCTATCTGGAAATTACTTTATTTTTAAATCTCTTTTCTATTATTCTACTTTCTATTCAGAGGCTGCGCGGCATAGTTTGAGTTGAAATTACTAAAGAGAAAAGTCTCCAATTTTTCAACTTAATCAAAAATATTGTAATAAATCCAAACATTTGTTTTAGGCAAAGGAATAAGGAAATCTTATCCATTTCCCAGTTTCACAGATCATATCACTAGTCTTCACTACCTCAAAGCAAGTTTTCCCATTGGTCTTAAACTTGCTGCCACAATTCTAACCGGATACAACCTTCCCTTTGCCTTTTACAGAAGTGCCTTAAATGTACAATTTTCAGAAACAAGTACAGCAGTAATAGATCTCTCTATTCTTCAAGAACAGTTTCAAACAGTTTGCAGAGTTCAACTTTCAAAAGTGCTACTTCCTTTTCCCTTAGCAAACTGGGTCTTATTAAAAAGATTCAGGCAAAGTGCCAAAATGGCTAAAAAAAAAAGAAATCTCATTTTTGAGGCCCTCAATGACATTTAAGTTTGTTATTTCCATAGAACATCTACCTGCACCTTTACATGCATCAGTATCCTCATAAATCTGATCAGGTGTGACTTTGGAAACCCATCATTAACATTTATAATTCATATACCTCACTCGAAACTTTTATCCAGTGAGAATGTTTTCATTATTTTTCAACTGCCTTCACAATGACTGGCCCATGGCAGCCTGAGACTGAAATTTTATTTCCAACCAATATTTTACTCCTATACAAGGTGCCTGCAAATTATCTTAGCCAAGTTGCTCATTAGAACTCACCTCCTGTATCATAACAGGGTTTAACAAACAAGCAGAACTGAACCTG
Source organism: Oriolus oriolus (assembly GCA_013400235.1). Taxonomy (NCBI): domain Eukaryota; kingdom Metazoa; phylum Chordata; class Aves; order Passeriformes; family Corvidae; genus Oriolus; species Oriolus oriolus. The sequence goes on from VXBT01006601.1 coordinate 333,426, forward strand.
TGTTTCAGTGGTTTAATATCAAAATTTAAAAAAACCTGCACAAATCAGATTTAATGGTAACACTGTGCACACTACCTTACACAAAAATATTAACCAGCTAGATCAGACATCTTACTGCAGTTACAGAGCCGTGTAAGACACCAGGGACTGCCACAAATTAAAGAAGCAATGTTAGTAGCCAGCTGGATGTAACTTGCCATCCACTAATGGGTTTAATCTCCATGAACTCACCAGGTGAGAGTCAGAAGTGACTCCAAAAAATCACTCCGCTATTACTTACCAGTGGTATTTTTGTCATTTGCCTGTTCCTACATAGCACTGTCTCTTGGCTATGATGATATTCTGGCACATCCATTTGCAGTTTCCCCTGTTCTTGACAATGCTCTGCCATCCCTGAGTGGATGCTGAGGCAGAATGCAAGACCAGGATGATCTCATCCCTCTGTTGAGCATTCAGCTCTGCAATTCCAGTAATAAAACTGCTGAAGTGTTAAGCCAATTCCATGATCCTCTATTAGCCTAATGCAAGTTCTTGTGATGACCTGATTCACGCAAGCCACCTTAATCCTTGCTGAAGAACAGGGAGATTTCTTCAGGCAAAACAAATTTGGGTTTGTTCATAATTTGTCAATGTACAGGTGCCATGGCTTAACCCCAGCTGGCAACCATGTACCACACAGCTGCCTGTCACTCCCAGCCCCACTACCCCGATGGAATTGGGAGGAGAAGCAGAAAATAAAAATTAGAACTCGTGTTGAGAGAAGCACATTTCAATCCTTGAAACAAAGTAAAATATTATAATCATACTAATGCAAATAATAACAACAATGATAATAATTGCAATGGAAAGGAGAAAGAGAGGAATAAAAAGCCCCACAAAACACAAGTGATGCACAGCACATCATCCCACCACTCATCGATGCCCAGCCTGTCCCTCAGCAGTGATCAGTGGCTCCAGGCCAACTCCCCCCAGTTTATATCCTGAGCCTGACATCCTGTGGTATGGAACATCCCTCTGGCCAGTTTGGATCAGCTGTCCTGGCCATGTTCCTTCCCTTCTTGTGCACCTCCTCACTGGCAGAGCGTGGGAAACTGAAAAGTCCTTAATTTAGAATAAGCACTACATGGCAACAACAAAAATATCAGCGTGTTTCTCACTATCCTTCTCATACTAAACCCAAACCACAGCACTGTACCAGGTACCATGAAGAAAAGTAACTCTATTACAGCTAAAAGCAGGACAATGGGCAAAAAAAGAATAAAGGTATTCAGCAGTATTTCCTTCAGCCATGATGTAAGAAGGGGCTGAAGAGTGAGGACATGCTCTGCAAGTCACTTAGGAGTGCCACAGTTATCCTTCCTCAGTAAAATATTCTTGCAGTTGCCCCTGTGTTGAAAGCTATCAATCTTGTGATAAGTTTTTTTTTTTTCAAGAGTAAAAGCAGAGGGACAAAATATTTGTGCAGGACATAAATAGATTCTGGATGAAAATTAAAGACATCCCTTGCAATCAAGAAGAGAGAAGATAGCTCAAGAACTAAGCTGATGCAAATAAAGTAAGTTTGCACTGAAAATTCCCTCTTTTTACATATTGTTAAGGTTTTATCATTTTCCCATAGGAGATGACCAAATCCTGCTGACTTCTGTGGAGGAAGGCCAGAGTTTGCAGCAGTTCAGATAGCTGCCCTTTGCTCCCTAGGAATATGAAACTGTCTCTTTCTTGAGAAAAGCTGCATTCAAAATGAGTAACCAGAAGAGCCACAGTCCCTGGTTATTGTTCAATAACATTAAATACAGTGAAAACACAGCACAGTTATGTATTACACACATAGAGCCTGACATTTTCATTGCTAATGTCACCTACAGTCTAAGACTTTTTTCTCCATAAATCAAGAAGGATATTTTTTTTATCCCTTCAGACAGAAGTCCAAAGGCTATACTTCACAAAACAATGTCACAGCTGTCACACACTAACCACATCCATTTAATAAAAAAGACTATGTGGTTCACAAGCAAAAATCCAGTCCTGAGCCACATGTATCTCCCCATTTTTGACCATCTTAATAGTTTCAAAAACCAAGCAGGGTAGGTGTCCTGTCATCTAACTTCTGATGTCCAGTCTATGCTTTCCCACACTATTCCCGGTGTTCTTGTTAGCACTGAGAAACAAGCACCTCTCAGACTTACCAGTTCCTGATACTGCCTGTAAGAGCAGAGAGCTAACATCTGAAAGATACAGAACAGACTGTTTGAGTTGGAAAGGACCTGTGACAACCATCTGGTCCAACTGCCTGACCAGTTCAGGGCTGACCGAGCCAAAGCATGTTGCTAAAGGCACTGTACAAACACCTCTTACACACTGGCAGTTGTGGGGCATTAACCATCTCTAGAAACCTGTTCCAGTGTTTGACCATCCTCTCAGTAAAGAAATGCTCCCCAGTGTCCAGTCTAAGCCTCCTCTGGTGCAGCTTTGAACTATTCCCATGCATCCTATCACTGGATACCAGGAAGAAGGGATCAGCACCTCTCTCTCCACTTCCCCTTCTCAGGAAGCTGCAGAGAGCAACAAGGTCACCCCTCAGCCTCCTTCTCTCCAAACTAGAAAAAACACAATGTCCTCAGCTGCTCCTCACAGGACATTCCTTCCAGCCCTTTTACCAGGATTTTTATGCTCTGGATCCATTCTAGGATCCTTCTTAAACTGTGGGGCCCAGAACCGCCTGCTGTACTCAAGGTGAGGCAGCACCAACACTGAATACAGAGGAATGATCACCATTTTTGATGGGCTGGTTCTACTGTGTTTGATGCACCCCACGATGGAATTTGACCTCTGGGCTGCCAGGCACAATGGTGACTTCTGCTGAGCTGCTGCCAACCAGCACCCCCAGATCCCTGCTGCTCTCCAGCCACTCTTCTACCAATTTATATTTGTGCCCAGCATTCCTCAATCCCAGGTGCAGGATCCAGCCAAATTTCAACTTGCCAAATTTCATCCCATTAATCACAGCCTAACGCTCCAATCTATCTATATCCCTCTGCAAGGCCTCCTGTCCCTCCAGAGAGCTAACAGCACCTCCCACTGTGGTTTTGTCAGAGAATTTCCTAATGGTACAGTCAAATCCTGCATTCAGATCAGTGATAAATATACTGAACAAGCCTAGAGCTGAACCCTGAGGAACGCTGCTGGTGAATGGTTGCCAGCCAGATGCAGCCCCATTCACTACAACCCTCTGAGCCCTGTCCTTCAGCCAGCTTTTCACCGAGCACAACATGAACCCCCTCATCCCACAGTTGGTCAGCTTGTCCAGAAGGATCCTGTGAGGGTATCAGTGTCAAATGTCTTACTAAAATCCAGAAAAATTACACATCCCCTGCCTTCCCTTCATCCATTAGTCAGGCGACCTTACCATACAAAGAGATCAAATTAGTTAAGCAGGTCTTTCCCTTTGTGAACCCATGCTCACTGTACCTGATGACTGCATTATTGTTTAAGTGTCTTTCAATAGTACCTAGTATAATCTTCTCCAGAGATTTTTCCAGAAAAAGGTTAGACTACAGGTCTGTAATCCTCTGGGTTTTCCCCCCTGCCCTTTGTGTAGATTGGAATAGCACTGGCTAGCTTCCAGTTTACAGGGACCTCCCCAGAACTCCCAAGAGAGCTTTGGTGGCTGATTGAGAGGGCTCCTGCCGTAACACCCACCAGCCCCTTCAGAACTCCAGGATGAATCCCATCAGGCTCCATGGCCCTGGGAACACTTAGTTGATACAACTGGTCCCTTACAGTATCAGTGTCTGCAAGTGGAAAGTCACTGTTCCCACACTTGTGGTCCTCCAAGTCAGAGGACTTGGGAAGCCCCAGGCCCACCAGGATTATCAAACCCTGAGGATGACTCTGATTTTTCTTCATTCTCTGCAGCTGCACTCTCAGATTTTAATCCCTACACAACAGGAATGGTTCTTCAACACTGCACAGCAAGAGCTACTATGAGAATCTGTAACACCAGGTGCCCATACAGCTTTTTATCACAAACCTGCTACCCAAATTCATTCTCAGAAAAATGTGTAGAAACCCCAAATATTTTAATTTTTTTTTTAAATTGCTGCAGTGAATCTACTACTGATCTGCACTGGCTATTCCATATCTTGTAAACATCTACCAGCCCCCACAGGAAATCAGCAAAAGAACACACAACCACTTTTCAAACCGCCTTTTCTACAATCCTCTTTATAGTCCCACGTATCATGAATTAATATCCCTTTCCCCGCATTTTGAACCCCCACACCTTGTTCTCTCATTCTGTACTGTTAGCCCACGAACAAGAAAACCACTTTGTACCTCCTATATCCACATCAAAATTGGAATGACCTGCCATGCCCAAGAAAATGCACAATATTCTAAATAGTAAAGCAAATTAAAGCCCACAGATCATAATCTGATCTCGACACTGAATTTGCTAGGGTGCAACCCCTATCAGAAGGAAGATCTAAGTGGCAGCATACAGGATTGGAGTCTCACTTTTTACCTAGATCTGCTTCACAAAGGTTCTTTTATATCCATATTTTAAGTCCTGTTTCACTTTCTCAGTGTTACCTGCACCCACAATGATGCTGCATTTAAATTTCCAACTTGCAAGACAGGGCTTGAAAATCACCTTCCTCCATAGTGAGTGGGAGGTTTTTTCCTGCTGGAAACAGAGGAATGTATCAAAATCAAGGTATAATCTAAATTTCCACTGAACAACGCTTTTTTTTTCCCTTGGGTTTGTCAGCTTTGTTTTGACTTTTTAATTAAAAGCTAATCTTGTAAAATGTAATTTTTAAAGCATTATTGTAATTTGAAATCATGAAAGATAGAATCGTTCAGGTTGAAAAAGACCTCCAAGATCATCAAGTGCAACCTCTGACCTAAGAACAGCCAGAGAGGGACCCTTCATCAGGAACTGTGGTGATGGGACAAGGAATAGTAATATAAACTGAAAGAGGGAAAATTTAGGTTAGGTATTAGGAATAAATTTTTTACCATGAGGGTGGTGAGACACTGGAACAGGGTGACCAGGGAGCTTATGGATGCCCCAACCCTGGAAGTGTTCAAAACTAGGCTGGATAAGGCCTTGAGCAACCTGGGCTACTGGGAGGTGTTCCTGTCCATGGAACTTTAAGGTTCATTTGGATCTTCAAGGTCCATTCCAACCCCACAACATTCTATGATTCTATGTCAAACATTCTACGATTCTATGTCAACCAAACCACAGCACTAAGTGCTGCCTCCAGTCATTCCTTGAACGCTTCCAGGAATGGTGACTCCATCACTCCCCTGGGCAGCCCATGCCAACGCCTGACCACCCTCTCAGTGAAGAAATTCTTCCTGAACCTACGCTGGCAAAGCTTGAGGCCATTCCCTCTCATCTGGTCACTGGTTGCCTGGGAGAAGAGGCTCAGCCCCACCTGACTACAGCCCCTTTGAGGTTCCATTCCGTTCTTACATGTAGGATACCCCCAGGAAACACGTGTCTTTGTCCTTGGTGTACCTGTGTAATGGCAAATCTGGGGTTTTGTAGGTAAACCTCTCATTTTGTCATGGAAATCTGGTCTTCAAGGAATGTGACAGGCAGAATTAGCACACCTACATGAATTTTTTGAGGCAGATTATGACTGTTCACTCAGCTACAGCTCACGTTTTGACTTAACATGCTGTTCACACCAAGGCCTGGCACATGCTGGGAGCAGCGTCACTGGGCCAAAGAGAGAGCAACAGGTCCGACGGACACAGCAGGCAGGGGGAGAGAAGGGCCAATCTGCAGCTGTTCTTGCCTGCACTGTGCTATCCCCTGCAGCTCTCACCTCTCGTGGCTCTGCAAAGTACCTGCCCAGCAGCTCCTTCAAAATCCTCTACCTGGCAGAAACAGCACAGACCCAGCTCCCAAGCTAGGAAGTGTAAAGCTGTCAGCTTAACCAAACTGACGCAGATCTAACACAGCAGCAGGATGGTAGAAGCTTTAAAAATAAAACAAAACCAAAAAAACATCCCACCTGATACTATGTTTGTAAACCTTGGCCATCATTTATTTCTGCCTGTTCTAGCTCAACAACTTAATCAACCTTTCCAAACTTGTGGGTTTTTAATTCTAATCCTCAAAGCACTATGTGAAGACTAAAAGAGAGAATAGTTTATCTCAACACATTAAATCTTTCTCAACACTCATCACTTTTTATTTGCTCAAGCTACCCCTTCAAAAGGATCAGCATTTGAACTGAAACATGCTACAAAATACAGAAAGACGTTTTCCCTTGGAAAGAGGAATGCAATCAATTAAAATTCATTACTCTACACATCTTCAAGATATTTGTTTCAACATTTAGATTGTAAGGAAGTCCTCCCTGTAGCAAAGTCACCTTTATGGATGCCATTATTCTACTTTAAGAGATAAAAGCAACCCTGCCATACAAAGGCTACTAGTCTGCATCATTCAAATACGTGTATATGACTTTTGAGCTCCACTGACACCTCAAGCCTCAGAGAGTCTGGTGTTCATTTTGTTCAAAGTCAATGCCACGTGTCTGACAGTTGGTAAATTGAGTCTCTCATTTCCTGGGCAGGATTCCTCCCTTGTTATCTTTCAGTACCCTGAAAAAGATTGCTTTCAAAATTGAACTTGCCAAGTCAACCGCTTCCCTCCTGAGCAATCTCTGGAATGTGTGCCTTCCGAGTCGATGTGTTGTCATTTTTTCCTTCATTTAGGGCACCTTGAGAGTCAATGTGATGAAAGAAAACCCTGGCAGCCCACTGGCAGTGATGATGGTAACTCATAATGCAATGGAATTGCACAAGTATTCGGTGTGCACACATACATCCACGCTTTTGACCACATACCTCTGGCTACATGCCTACAAACACCTGGGGCTGTCCTTGCCACTTGCAGACCTGGTGTTAGCAAATCTCAAATGAAATCAAAACAGTAGATGAAGCGTAGCAAAGACCAGTCAGTGAGTTAACTGCATGGCATTTCTGTTCCCAAGCCAAAGATTTAAGATTTACACAGCAGCTTCTGCACCATCCAGAATTCTGAGCAATACCGAACAGGGCAAATGCAAGAGCTGGCACCTGCTGGTACTTCACTGTAGGCATTCAAGCCTACAAGCACATTCATAAAGTTAAGTACCTGGTTTTGTGCTCTGTTAGATAAGTGCAAGTTAAACAACAGTTCAAGGTTAAGAAATTGCACACACAGCTTCACTGAAACCCAGATCTGAAGCCAATGGAATTTCAAATTGTCTAGACTGAGCAACACTATCTTAAGTGAGCAGTTAGCCTGTGGAGGGTATATGAGAGACTGACAAAACCTGTAGGAAGATTTTTATTTACTCCTTCAGGGAACCTAACCATGCCCAAATAGCTCATCACACCAACAACTGTAGGTGGACAGGGATGAACAGGAGATGTACCCTGGAGGGAACCAAACCCCACTCCAAGCAGCAGGTAGGAATTAATACTAGAACAGAATACAGCAGCTCTGCAACTGTGTCCAAGGGAAAGAACTAATCAGCCAGAATATACTATCTGGAATTGTACTTCTTTTCATACTCAGGGCTTTCTGAAGAGGAAGCTAATACTGGACAGGAGACAAGGATTTGCAAGGAAACCTAATGCAACAAGTCATTCAAAATTAGCAAACATAGTTTTCTTGTTAGCAAATTAGATACAACAGCAGAGTACTTGCTCCTCGCAGTCCCAGCTTGTGAGGTACTTCATATTGGGGAGGGTCTCAACTGGCTCAGCCATGTTCAAATTCAGGCTTCACCAGGCCTCCTGGAGACATTTACTGCAAAGCATCTTCGTACTTGCTGCATTCTTCACAGCACTAGGAGATGCTGGAGATCTTCTCACTTGGAAAGCAATTCTTCTAAATTGGAAAGAAGGCACAACACCTTCCCATCATGCTGTCATATTGGATTTTGAACTCTTTTTGACACTAGATTGTGTCAAAAAAGAAATAAAAATAAAAATGCAAATTGACAGCTTCTGCAAAGCTTGGGAACTTTGTCTGAACTCAATTAATCTGGTTTAGAAACTATTCTCTAACACCATCTGACACACAGCAAAGAACAGAGGTTCTCAAAAGGAAAGTGGCTGCTGCCAAACTTGGCCTTTGCTCCTCTTTCTTAGAGGCACAAAAGAGAATGGAAAAAAAAAAGAAATAATACATCCAGAAATCATTAGGGGTATGAAGGACCACTGTAATCAAGGATTCTAAGAAATGAACACTGTGTTTCCACAGTCTGCTTTTCTATAGGAATAGAGATACGTACATACATACATGATAAATACAAATATATTATGAAGAGAGTAAGCTGACTTACACAAATTTCTGCTCAATGTTTGCTTGACTACAAGTAAGGCTGTAAAATATCTTTATGTTTTTCCAGATGTGATATCAAACTGGTCAAAAAATTGGTTTTGTCACAATTACCTCTGTCACAGATTTCCCATAGAACAAGGAGGCAGAGAGAATGCTTGGACTTCTCTCTGTTCAGAAGGAGTGATCTTCATGAGCATGTTTTTCTGTATCCTTGTACTACTAAAAATGTATTTCTGCTAACATGCATCTAATGATGTGCCCCAAAGATTTTAAAGGAGGCGGTTGTTCAACAGAAGGCGGCAGCTCCGTGGGCTGCTCTCCACGGATTGCACATTACCTCTGCTGACTTCTTCGTCCACATGCACTAGGTGAGAGGAGACAAACTACACCCTCCTACACATGCTGTATCCTCTCTAACCCAGACAGCACAAGAGAGCTCTCCCATGCAGTGCATATCACTTCCTAGCAGGGATAGCTGAAATTAAAGACTCCCTGATAAAGATTCTGGCCATCCTTTTCTCTCATTCCCAGTAAGATCTACTGCCCTCCTTGGGCTTTGCTGGCATGCCGCTTCATGTTGACCTTGGCAATAAATACTTCTAAAATTACAGAGATTTCCCACTGTGATCAGGCAATGAACATTACTAGTTATGTGTTTGCCAAGGCAAGGGGCAGAGAAGCACTCACCAACCCATGCGTGTTAATGTCTGGGAGAACATTGCAATTTAAGTCCAAGGGCTTGCCAGATGTACATCAAGGGACATGGCTAACATCTGCCATGAGAATCTCCATTTTTCTATCCCTTCACATTTGCAACAGAACTAGACAATAGCAAAATTACTCACACTTAGCAAGACCTTGCTACTCACAGCACTTTGAAGAACACTCTTTATACCTATGGAAAGCTTCATAACATGCTTGCAGCCTATTTTCTATATTTAGGTTTGAATATTGCAACTTCTGCAGGAATACTACCAAAAAAAGAGGTCAGTAACTGTTAAACAGAATTTAATTTGCTGCCATTTATCATATCAGGCTGCTTTTCAAACAGCAATATGAAATCAAGCTTGTTGAAATCCATCCATATGACAAATGCCTATTTCCTGTCTCTGCTTCAATTTTATAGTGACATGTCTGCCCTTATTAGATTTAGTACCTGCTGAAGTCAAAAGAAAAAAATTCAAAATGGCAAAGAATATCTAAATCTGTGCCACAGACATGTCCAGAAATCCTAACTAAAGGGCTGCCTAAACTCCAAAACCCAGGACAAGTCAAGTATTTTCCCTTTGCACATTATGAAAATTTTAAAAAATACTGTGAAGCTCTCTTCAGTCCTTCAAAAAGTTTCTATCAAACTGTAAAGCTGTAGATAAAATTATTGAGCAAAATAAACAAAAAAACCCCAACCTATTTTCAAGACACTAGAAGCATTATTCAGTTGATATGAAGGAATTGCACAGATTTAACCTCAAACAAAATTTCAAACAGCTCTGTAACAACAGAAAGACATGATGAGACAGAGCCTGTAAACAGACCTTGCATCTTCCAAAACCATTACAAACAGCATCAACACACTTTCAGAAAAGGTAAGCTTAAATTATTAAATTAATAGGAGTGTAATATGCACTTGGACTATGAAAAGGACTTCCAGAATGCCAGATTTCTTTTGATAATTCCACTGGCATAACTAGTTTATAAATTCATGATATGGAATAGATGACTCACTCTTAGCCTACCTTTAGTGTCCTCATACTGATAACTCTTAAGACCGTTATCAGATGAGAGCAGCTTTCATAATTATGATAGTCAGCATGAAGAGCAGGGGGTGGTGGGTAAATTAAACTTTGGCTACAATTTACCAGTCATATCAGGAGCTGGTATAAAATTGCAGCACTCTATTAAGGCTGTAGTTCCACATAATTATTTTTACTGACTGCACATCTGATTTAAGAGGGCTAACTCTCCCTCCCAGCTCTGATCTCCTCACAGCAGAGTCCACTTCCACCTTACTTAAGCTGATTCAGTTACTCTCAATGCCACACTCTAAACTAGAGCTGTGAAATCATGCTGATAAAATAGTGTAAACATAAAAAAATGAAACTTTAATGAAGCTATGGTGACTTCTACCAGTTTTGAATCTGACCCTCTGTTGTTCACGAACTGTAACTACTTCTTGATTTCAGGGACATATTTGTGTTTCTGTCATTTGTGTCTGAACACTGACTGCAGGGAGACAGTGACATTGAAACAGACCATCACATTCATCAGCTGCTCACTGGGTGCAAAGTGTTGGGGTTATTTTGGTCAGTGCTACAGTCTGATATATGCATCACACTTCCCCCTTAGCATGAATGAAAGGTGAGGGGGAGCTCACATGTTTGCAGATAGTTTTAAACATACTGGAAATAGCTGAGCTATCACACCAAATTTCTGTGAAGCTTCATCCAAACAATAATGAAACTGTAAGGTCCACAGAGGTGAACAGCATTTATTTTTTTCAGTTTTAAATATTGCTACTCTGCCCTCAGCCTTGGCTGCAGCACAGTTGAGGCCTGCACTCCTTGTTTGGGAGCCTTGGAGGGAGCTGCTTTGGGGCTTTTTTGGGGGCTGAGACTCTACCATTTGGCCTCCAGCTGAGCTGCAGCATCAATTCTGGAGTGACAGCAGAGCTCACGCATTCAGCAATTCGTGCCTTTAGACGAGCACAAATACTTCACAGGCCAGTGGGTGACTATGACAGATGGCAACCTCTGAGTGATGAAGGCCAAGTTCTCTGCTGAAGTGAACAGGGACAGCATGGCAGGAAAGCCAGGGAGCCCAACCTATCCAAAGTCACAGAGCAATTCCTGTATAGTAGCAACTACTCATTTTCATTTCATCAGAACCTTACAACCTCTCCCTGTTTCCACTCCCTTCACTTCTAATTTTCTCTTCTTCAGTACTCTTCCCTTGCCTTTTTCCGCTCTTTTCCATTAGACACTTTTCCATTAGACACATCTCATCCCCTCATGTATCACTTCATGGGATGCACTGACCTCCTCCTCTCATTTTCTGAGCCAAATATCCTTATCTGACTTAAGAGATGTTTCCACATTTAAACTCCACAGTTATGAAAGAGATGGTGGCAAAGGGTGGGAGGTTTGTGGAGTCAGCACACAGATACACAGTGCAGAGTTTCAATCTGTGGTAACACGTTTTTAGATGGAGCATTGAGAAGCCTGTTTGCTTCTGCTAGTTTAAATAAAATGAAAGGCCACAGTTCTGAACCTGACTCGTTCTGGGCACAGTCTCTGAGCTACTTTAAGCAAGCAGAGAGGTACAGAAGCAATACCAGCTGTAATCGCTGTAGGTCCTGATATGCTTAGAAATTAATCAAAGTAGTTATTGTAGAATGCTTTCAAGTGGTTTCAAGAGTTCAATTTCTATATAGATACTCTTGCCTCAGAACAAATGTCCTCATAGGGGATTATATCTATATAATTAATTTAAAGTAGCTTATTTTAGGAAAAGTCCAGGAATAGACAGATCTTAGGATTTGGCTGATCACACAGTAAAAACTTTACAATCAAATTCACTTTCCCTACAGCTTTGTTCATTTTGTTTCAACTTCATTTCAAGTCTTTACTGGCTACTTAGGTCACTTCTACTACAACCTGCGATCTTACCAAAGAAACCAGAAAAGGCAAAGTATCCACTGCATTGAGGAGAAACAGGGATAGGGATAGGCAGGGCTATAGAGCACAGCATTTCTACCTCTAGCAATCAGCCATAACAATTTGTGGGCTGAAACCAGGGGGTTTCATCTCTCATTACACCAGGCAAGGAGCTAATGCACAATGCTGTGACACAGTGCTACTCAACATAGGGTATGCTTCAGGATAATATTATTTTAGTCTCTCTTTTTTCCATGTTGACCAGCCAACATGAGCTCGACTGAAGGAGACAGGTTAGAAGTTTGTTTCAAACCTCTTCAAACAGATGAGAGTCCTTGAATTGAAAAGACAGGGGATCAGGACTTTCGTGTGGCTCCTATCCCTCACTGTGAGACTACAGCCAGCAGCCAAGAAATAAAAAAGAGAGGTTCTGCCTCCTTACTCCCTTGCTCCCTCTCCTCTGTGCCCGGTGAAGTCCTGGTCAGAAGAGCTCATCTGCTATTGTAACAGAAGGAAAACATCACACCTCATGCTTTTAAAACCCTATTACTTTGAACACCACTGAGAAGTTCAAACTGCCAGCAACTGCCATTTTCTTTTAAAGAAGATGGGCTTCATAGTGAAGAAAGGAAGAATTAGTTACACTGCTAACCACCTTACATGACTTGATTTTCCACCTGACTTGTTTTCACCATGGAGTGTGCTTTGTGCAAACTTCCCTGTTCAGAGCACAGAGCTTTATTTCCTTCCCTTTTCCTGAACTCCAGGAAAGACTCCCCACCATCACAATCTCCTCAGGTTACATTGGCAGTGCTCCATCTGGCAAACAAATGCTGATCCAAAGCATTCTCTCTCAGCCCCTTTGCTACACATCCATTCGTGCGGAGTTCAGCAGAAAAAAAATAACAGTGATAACACTGACACTGTGGCACAGTTCACCACAGAAAACACACAAGATGTGTAAGAAGCAGAGGTAAGAGATTTTTTTTCTGAAACAGATGTTCTGTGTACTGCAATCCCACTTGGTAACACCTGCAATGCTTGAAAACCCGTCATGTCAGAAATGCTAGCGTTTTTCAAATGTATTATACCCACTAGCATCACCTTTATGACCTTTTTTTCTTGAGGGTCTCCAAAGAGTTTAAAGACCAGCTTGTATCTACACTAACACATAGAGCAAAACCAGCTTGGACCCAAACCCTCATTTTAGTACTCTCCACACTGTATCTTGGCAGCCAAATATTTTCCAAAGAGCTCTTTACTCAAATTTTCAGAGGAGCTCTGGTGCAGCACTTAAGCAGCTGAAGAGGGGAAGAGCTGTTACAAATGTGCTTGGAGTTCTCCTGCTCTCAAGATGACACCAAAGGTCAGACTTTTTCAGTACCAAAGGGACATGCAGCATCCTAAGCACCTGGAAAACAGAGCCGCGCATTTAAGAAATCAAGAACTGAGTTGGTAACTTTCGCCTCATTCTTCTATAGCCATTAAACACAGCCTAAATCAGAAAGCAAATATTCAGTACCATCTCTGACCACATGAAGTTGTTCCTGTTTTTAGTCTCTTTACCCACTCTGAGCCAGTCTTGTCACCATTGCTTTCAGAAGCCTGATTTTATCTTTTTATCACTGCTGCTACAAGACAGCTTGACTGCAACGAACATGTCTGTAATGAAATCAGTTGACCCAGAAAAGAAGCGCTAACACCAGTCTAGATTAAAAAACAAGTACAAGTAGATGTTCTCTCTGACTGCAGGAAGTCCGTGCTAAAATGCTGGAGCAATACAGGCACTGTAAAAGACGATGGGAATCAAGGTCCTCTGATTCTGTCCTTACACCAGTTTGCTAAGCTTTCCTAAATTTTCCACAGGTTTAAGCATGTGAGTGACCTACTTAAAATAATGTAATTAAAATAAGCAAGAGTGCAATTATCTTTGCTACAAGAAAGTCTAAAGCTTTCTATTATTTTTTCCTCAAAAAGCGAAAGCTTTCTTAGATATTGTATTGTTAAGACAAAACAATTTATTTTTGCAGGCTTCAGTTTTAGACTCCTTTTAAAAATGTGGATATTCATTCACTGACACAAAACTTGCTTAATAATACATGCCTGCTCTACTTATTTGTTTCATTTACCTTACCGTTTTTTCTAATATGAGGAGAGCTCCTTCATGAAAGGACAGATTTTTTATATGCCAAGCCCAGGATCTACCAGACTCCAAAAACATGTGTAGCAGCACATGTCTTCATCCAGGCTTCAATTAATCAGATGCTTTTTATCTTCTCTGACTCAAAACGGTAATGCAAAGTAAAATAGTGCTCTCACACACAGAAAACTGCAAATCCATCTCAACTGGTTTTCTCTGCTTATCCGAGCAGAGCTTTCTCCTAGCCTCTCAATAAGCCTCTCCTACTCACAGTGCGTCCCGAAGATCATAATAAAATCAAATATTTATCTTGCATTCCCAGATGGAGAGTGTGTGTGCACACATGAAGGTGGAATCAGGAAATCATGAAGCAGAGAGGACTGGACACCAGAATAGCCATACAAAATCACCCAAAGCCATTAAATTTACGAGTTTCAGCTGATGTCAAGCATGTCTGGACTAGGTGAGGAAGAAACAAGTTCAGTTTAAAAGATGGCCATATGAAATGGTTCTAATTCCTCCAGGTAAAAGGGGTTTTTGTTAACATACTACAGTTACCATTCTAGTTCACATTACCGACAGTACACACCCCACAGTGACACCAGTGATTATTTTAAGTTACATCTGTCCTGCTGTTCACCGCTAGGTCTGCTCTGGGAGCAGGAACCCCAACTTTACTCCAGCACAACCCCTTCCTGCAGTGCTTGTTCACACTGATTGCAGACACTGGGATCTTGCCAGTGCCACAGAAAGACAAAGCTCAACCTCAATTTCCCACTTGAGTGGTAAGGTGTGCAGGGCTTAAAGCTGCTTCATAGGATTGAAGAATAAGTATCTTACCACAGAGGGTCTGGGATACTGTTTGTAGTCAAATCCAAACCTCTTGAGCACAAGGCCAGAATTCTCCTTCACTGCAGAGCTGACACTCCAGTCTGTGAGTGCGTATTTCATAGTAAAAAAGTAATGAAAGGAGCTCCCATATTTCCTGGTTAACATTTCAGCCTTCTAAAGGGTAATAAACCAATATCTCCTTACAACAACAGACAAGTCAGACAAATAAAATGTCAAACTACTTTAGAAATAAGCTAGTCAAGATAATAGAATGAATCTCTTGAGTAGCCATTAACAGCATTTGGCAAAGATGATTCCAGAGGACATATGATATCTAATACAAAAGGATGTGCTATTTTTGTATCTCCCCTTTAAAATTAATTGAGTGCTGACAAAAGATACCTGTTTAATATCTAAAACCTTCCCCACATCCTTAGGAGGAATGATACCACTAACAGTTCTATGAAAAAACCAAAGCAGAGGCTGCATGGTCAGACAGAGGGAGCCCTGTGCTGAGACTCAAGGCCAGGGATCCTTATCCCAGTTCTCCTGCCAGCCAAGTGACCATGGGGGCAAACTGCTTTCCTTGTCACGTATCTGCAGTGTGAAGTTATCACATACTTCACGAAACACTGAGATATATCAGCACAAAGCATGCTGCAAGAGCTCTGTGTTTTTATTACCACCAAATTCCCTAGCTGCACAACTAACATAAAGGGCATAAAAACTCCATCTCAACCAAATAAGCAGCTAAGTTGTGAGTAAAAGAGCAATATGGGATACAGACATACTCATTTGCTTGCATTGCTTCCTGCAAAACAAAGACGACAGTAAGAGCCCACATTAACAATTACTCAGCGCCACAAAGCAAGAATGTATCAGCTAGACCCAACTTTTCCTATTGTGCTTTCCGAATGATTTGCCATTATCACTATAATACAGCATGAAAAATACTGCACTCTTCAGCCTCTATTTTTTGACTAACCAGGTGCTCTGGGAATTTCTGTCTATCCCCATTCATAATTACAAGTTGTTATTCCCATTTTCAATGTGACTTGCTGGCAATTAAATCTATTTGGAAAGAAAAAAAACTTTTTTTCTTTCACAGAAATGACTTACTTATTTTTAAAAATAAAGCAGACCAGTCAGGTTAGAAAGCTAATTCTGACCCTTCCTTCTGCCTAGTTTTGATTAAGTTTCCTCATTTTCCAGTGACTTTTACAAGAGTTGGAGAAATTTACCATCTCTCATAAGGCCAGTGGAAACTTAGGAGAAGCTTGCAGTATGATAATGAAAGCTCTTGCAGCAAGTCTTCAATAATACCAGTTATCCTCAGGGTATCCAGCCCTCTGAGCTGGAAGACAGAGATGAGGAGTAGAATGAAGCTCCCATAATCCAGGAGGAAATTGTCAGTGACCTAGACACACCCCCCTAGACATGCACAAGTCTGTAGGCCCTGGTAGGATCCACCCAAGGGCACCGGGGGAGCTGGTGGGAGAGTTTGCCAAGCCAGTTCCAATCATTTGTCAGCTGTCCTGGTGAACCAGGGAGGTTCCAGCTGACTGAAGTCAGCAATTGTGATGCCCATCTACAGGAAGGGTCAGAAGGAGGATCCAGGGAACTACAAACCTGTCAGCCTGACCTTGCTGCCAGGGGAGGTGATGGAGCAGATTGTCTCGAGTGCCATCACACAGCACGTGCAGGACAACCAGAGGATCAGGCCCAGCCAGGATGGGTTTGTGAAAGGCAGCTGCTGTGTAACTAACCTGATTTCCTTCTATGACCTGCTTAGTGGATGAGGGAAAGGCTGTGGATGTGTCTACATGGACTTTAGTAAAGCCTTCGACAGCATTTCCCACAGCATTATCCTGGAGAAGCTGGCTGCTCATGGCTTTGGGTGGGTGCACTGCTCACTGGCAAAAAACTGACTGGATAGCTGGGCCCAGAGGTGGTGGTGAGTGGTAGGGAACAAGTGACAGGATGAGAGGAAATGGCTTCAAGTTGCACCAGGACAGGTTTAGATTGGATGTTAGGAAAAATTTCTTCACTTAAAGGGTGGTCAGGCATTGGAACAGGCTGCCCAGGGAAGTGGTGCAATCACCACCCCTGGAAGTCTCAAAAACTGTGTGGATGAGGCACCCCAAGTGACATGGTTTAGTGGTGAACATGGTGTTGCCAGGTTAATGGTTGATTCAGTGACTGTAGAGGTCTTTTCCACCCTTAACAATTCTACAGTTCTAAGTCCTGGGGGATGCACTAAGCAAAGCACCAGCTCATGGGCCGAGAGAGGCATTTCTGAGCACTGTCGGGCACAACGCAGTTTTCCCCTAGCTTGAGGTGCACACAGACGAGCAGCAAGAAACTCTTGGTTTGCAAATCTCTTCCCTGGTCTCGGATTCCTGGTCCTTTGCATTCACAATTTGGGCTAAAAATCAGAGTTTCACCTTCAGGACTTCTGTTGCCATTTATAGCTGGAAAAGGGCTTCTCAGAGTGAGATTTTTTCGCTCCTTATTGATTACTGCTGTCAAAGGAGCCTGTAGGTTTTCTCCATCCTGTCAGCCCTAAGGTGTTTAGTATGGCAAACCAGCCTCCCTGCCAGCAGTGAGGCAAGAAGCAGGAAGAGCTAAAGAAAAACAAACACTGGTGGGGAAACAGAAGCATTATTCCTCTCCACAATGACTCCACTCCTAACATCAGGCATGCAGGTAGAAAGCCTTTTCATGGCACAAAGATCCTTTTAAATCCCTCAGAATCTACAACCTGACAGCTTCTGGTCTAGACTCCTTGTCTGTGTGCAAGCACTGCACTGACACAGGCAGACTTTCCCCCCTCTTTGTGTCAGCAAAAGGAACACAACAGTGTGCCATTTCCCCGCAAGGTCATCTCCTTGTCTGTAAAGCAGAAGTGACTATTCTGGTTAAATCTCACCTCCCAGTGACAGCACACTTGAGATAACAATTCACACTGCCTGATTTCCATGGTGAAATACTACCTGCGAGACTCACGCCTCTTTTGTATGAAGTACAAACACTTACTATATGCATAATCAAACACATTCGCTGTCAGCCCAAACAGATGCCCCCAGCACTCATTCAACCATGTTTACCCAAAAGGCTCTACACCAGAAAAAAAGCACTTGTCCTTAGTATTTAAGGACCACCTCAAAGGCTCAATATAAGAAATTTCTGCAGAGAAACAGATTTTGCTTGATATTTTTTTCCTGCACACTTTACACAGCAGTGCTGTGCACAATGCTGTAAGGATGAGTGAGTAAACATGGTCCTAAGAGCTGTAACCTCCAAATCATACAGTCATCCTGTGTGAATATTTACAGTAACAAAGAAAACAAAGAAGCCTCCCACTCTTCTTCAAACCTTGCCTGGAAGCTCTGCTGAGTTAAATATATAATAATACAAAACCAACAAAATCACTAACAATGCACAAAATTGGGTCAGTCCAACTGCTGAAGGTTTAGGTTAGCTGCATCTCCTTGGCCTAAACCTGTGACTCAGTTTGAGAGTTGAAAGCAAAGTTGTTCAAGTTTTGACACAGTAATTCATTAAATAAAACAAAAACCCCTAGTCCAATTAAAGACTCTATTAGTGCATAAATTATGGCCACACTACCGACAGCTACACTACCTGCTCCATTTAACTGCAAAACCTACATGGACAGAAGAGCCCTTTTGAGGGGCCTGTGTAACAACAGGTACTTTAGTTTTCACAGACAAAATGAAGGGCGAAAAAGTAACAAGAAGCGTTATTTTCTAGCATAAATCACTGAGATTTTATTCATTCAATTTGATTGACACAAAGTTTAACTCTATAGAGCAGATCTTAATTCCACTTCTAACATGAAAGTCATACATTTAAAGATACACATCAAAAACAAAGAAAATACATTTTAAAAAAAGGAGGGGAAAAAGAAGAAAAAAAAGAGGAAAAAAAAAGTGTGTTTTGATACACATCGAAAACAAAGAAAATACATTGGAAAAAAAAAAAAGGAAAAAATCTCACACAACCAAAACAAAGAAACAAACAAACACCAAACACCATAAAACCAAAGCAATCTGAGACCTAGGAGCAGGAGGAGAAGGATTACTGAAAATCAAGCAGTGTAAAAATTCCAAACAGACACCACCCTTTTAGAGTGTGAGATTAACCAAGCCAAAATTGATACCAGTTAACATCAGAGGACTTCAATTCCACTTCACACTACAGACCTTGGTCAAATCCTCAGTTTACATGTGCTGCAGAAGCCCACAGCCCTAGATGGACTTAAATAATCACCTGCAACTCCCAGTGAAAAGGGACACCATGCAGTGGTGATTGTTTCTCTCAGTGTCTTCAGTAGCTTGCCAACAGTCAGTACTTTCTATTTGCTATCACCTGTATTTTCTTTTAAACTGCAAGCCAGAAATTATTTCTCTTTCTAGATTTCTGACAAAATCTGACTTTCCTCACACTGGGACTGGTCACTATGTCACCTGTAACTGTTTAAAGGAAACCAAAATAGGAAGTATTGAAATAAAATAAAGGGGGAAGACTGAGCCTCTGTTGAAAAGCTTCACCACTTCAGATATATCCACTAGGAAGTTATTACAGTGTTTTATTTCTATCTTTAGTCTTCCAGAAGATTCAGAAATATTTTTCCCCACAGGGCTTTAGAAGGGACTGAACATAAACACCAATGCATCATCTTCCTTTCTGCCCACTTCAGGAGCTTCACTCTGTGAGATTATCCCAAATATATCTGTCTCTCAGCCATTTGTTCCTGGGTGATCAACTATATAGGTACAGCAACTCTACCAGGTGCTGCAGCACCTCTTTTTTTAATCTGTTTATCTGTCCTTTCCTTCCCACAGTGTGTTCTCCTACACCTTCACTGTTTTTGTAACATCATTGGAAGAACTGGACCGGGTTTTTTCCCTATTCAAAATACATAGGCTGTGCAAAAAATATGCAGGTTTGGGGGAAAGAATGAAGATTGACAGATTTCATGCATGACTTTGGTACTTAAATTTTTATTTGTTCTTTTTAATTGTTTTTTTCTTAAACAGTGAATTCTCACAATATATCAGCATTTGTCATAAATCAAAAAAAATGTGATCTGAGTAGGAAAGAATACATTTGTCCTCAGTATTCAGGTAAACAGCAGCCACATCATATGAAGTTAGTTTGCCAGTAAGAAAAAACAGAGGATCCCGGGCTAATAATTCAATTCGCACTTCATTCCCTCATGCAAAGGGCTCAGTACAATGTCTTCCCAGGCCACCACACCCCAGGGGAAACAAGGAAACAGAATCCACATCAGCAGTAAGCAACATCTCTTGGTACCAGTCTGACCCATTAGAGTAATTCTACTACTTTCTGCAGATTGTCATTTCTACTCTCTAAAAAGCCATTCACTGAGGCCCACAGTCAAAATGCAATTATCTACTCAGAATGTTATTTCAAATCAATAAATTGATCACAACTGTTCACGTACCTGATGGAGGAATGGGAGCTCAGAGCACTTGATGTGATCCCCGTTGACAAGGTGGCCTCTCTGCAACCAGCAAACGGGGGCCCTGCAAAACAAGAGCCCATGTGTCAGAAGTTACATGTCTTTTATGAAATACAAGGAGAACAACTCTTTCTAACTGTGCCTTTGGGAAGGACAAAAGAGACCTCCCCCCATTAACTATGCTAAAACCACTGGATTGAAACCTAATAGAGAAAAACCTAGCAAGGTGTGCGAGTTTTCATTAGCGTGACTGTAAAGGGATGGTGCATGAAACCCACAGCTTGGCTCATGAAGTCGTCAGGATGACAACACCCACCAACATGACATTCTCAAGCTGGTGAGATCATGATCTTCACTCTCAATGGGATTTCAGCTCCTTTCTCCCATGGGCGCTAGTGAACATCCCACACAGCACGGTTCCACTTCGGTCCATGCTTAAGCACTTCATTAGAACAGGGCAGCATTATCGGTTTCTTTGCATAATCTGAATCCTATTAAACACTGGATCAGATATGAGCACTTAGTGGACTTGAGACTCTAAAAGGACACATACATAAATCCTACACATCCAGAATACATAATGTATAAACACAATACTGGGGAGGGGGGGAGTTTGTTGAAAAACAGAAAATACAAGAAACTGAAAAGAAATGAAAAATCAGCTTTCTAAAATCAAAATGTTTTCATAAAACACAGAGCATGAGAATCTCTTTATTACATAATATTTTGGCTTTTAAGAAAGTTATACTTCTGATCTTTTTTTTTGTATAATCACAAAAGCTAATTTTTCATTTATCATTTTAAAAGAAAGCTGAGGTCTCCACAAAATCTCGTGCATACATAAATTGAAAAGGTTTTATTAAAACTTACTAAACTAAACCAAAAAAAAATTAAAAAAAAACCCATCAGTAGAACAGCAAAAGGTGTGATTAGTGGGACCATACTGTACAAAAGAATGAAGTAACTGCACATAGCACTGGACGAGACAAGGCAGATGGAAAATTAAACCTCCTTCCCAGGTCAGGTCATTACCCACATGATGCCCTGTACTAAAACTTAACTTTACAGAAGCTCAGGCTGGTTGAGGTTGGAAAGGAGCCCTGGAGGACATCTGATCCAACTGTCTGGTTCACGCAGAGGCACTCAGAGCCAGTTGCCCAGGATTGTATGAGACAGCTTTTAAAGATCTCCAACCACAAGGCTACACAACCTCTCTGGGCAGCCTGTGCCAGCGCTCAATCACCCTCACAGCCAGAGTATTTTCCTGATGTTCAGACAGAACTTCCTCTGTTTCAGTCTGTGCTTCTGTTCCTGTCACTGGGCACCACTGAAAAGAGCCTCACTCCAATCTTCCTTGTATCCTCCCTTCAGCTATTTGTATATGTTGATAAGATGTATATGTTGATAAGATATGTTGATAAAATAAGTTTTCTCCTCTAAAAGCTGAATAGTCCCAGCTCCCTGCTCTCAGCCCTTCTCCATTACTCATCTTTGTGGCACTTCACTTCCATCATGATAAGACTCACATACAAACGCACACTGCTTCTCAACTGCACGTGAAATCTCGTCAGAGCCCACAGGACACTTGGCAAGCGCAGATACCAGATCCCCTTCTAATGCAAAGCGCCTGGGAATCAACACTCCGACAGCTTGCTACCAGCAGGTTTTAGTAAAAAGGTGACATGGGGACACTTCCCTTGCTCCAGGAGCCCAGAGAACTTGAGAAGAAATGATTTAGTGAGTGCTATGGCTCTACTCATGCTTCTCACCCCCCATCACCCCAATTATGGACTGGTTGAAAGGCTTCGAAGGGAAGGCTTTTAGGTGAAGAATGCTATAAGCAGAATAACAAGTGAATTTATGCCAATGCAATGACTTCCATAGTTATTACGGCAGAATTAGTATACTTGGGAAGGACAGAAACCATCAGGAATGGACAATTAGGAGTTCAGATTAATCCTCAAAGACAAGATACTTAAAAACCTAATAGCCTGACTGAAACCAGTGAGATCAGAGAGATATTTAACTCTTTCAAAAGGCTTACAAGGCCTTTGATGCTTATTTTCCCAGGAGGCTTTCCCTGCCTTCGGTTCAAAGTCATCCAAAAGGGTCAACTTCAAACACCTGTTTCAAGTAAAGAGGATGACACTGGAGGACGCCTTTTATTCAACCAGACAGACTCCACAGGAACAAACACAGATGTTCAGCACTCCTGTCTTCCACTTCATGAGTTAAAAAAAAAAAAAAGCAACATGCATGGTCTAATTACTGAATAAATGAAATAGATTAATTAGATTGGACAGTCAGAAGAAATAAGGCCATTCCTTCTCATTTAAGCACACACTCAGTACAGGAGACGCACCGAGAAGGGAAAAAAATATCTGTTGCATAAATTAAACAATTCAAGTACACCACTAGAAGATCTTTCAGGAAAGAAGTGATTCTGTATGGGAAAGGAAACTATGAACTACTGATTGCATCAGTGTGTCCTTACCCACTTCTGAACACTTCAGCTGCCTAGAACAGCATTACTGCGTCAGGCATGGAGCCTGAAGTGCCATACAAGGTACAAAATCTGCTCTCCCTCATAATGTCTTTCATCCAAATTGCATCCATACCACAGAAACAGATTATTCACAACTGGGAAAATCCATCCAAACTCTATTTCCCAGCAGCTTTTAAGAGAGGACTTTATAAAAGTGAGGCATGAATGGAGATCATCTTCAGAGAATGCTATGTAGTAAAAGGGACCTCATTGGGACAAATGTGTCTTTATTTTTGATTCCAGCTTATTAGAATGAAGAGAATCCCATATTTGTTCCAGTTTCAAATGGCAAAAGCAAAAAAAAAACAACAAAAATTTGAGTAAAATTAAATGTGGAGAAATTGTTTCTACAACATTTCTGCTTTGTTTCCAAGCCACAAAAGTACTTGTATGTGTTCTGTATCACTTGATCTAGCTGGATTTATTATCTTAGAGAGAGAATTTGCTTGACCTAGTGAACTCTCTTAGAGATCACCACAACTTTAACTCCTTCACTGTAAATCCTTCCGCATTTTAGCAGAGATCTACATATAAAGATAAAACTGACCAGGCATGTAGCCTAGAGATAAATTCTGAACTTTTACCTGAAACAGAGGAGAAGCTCTACTGCCCACCTAATGAAACATATCTATAGGCAACATTACTAAAATCTAAAATTTAATTATAATACTAAGGTAAATAATATGAATAGAATCTAAATCATTATTAAAATCTAAAATAGATTTCTTCCCTTTCCCCTTCCATTTTCATTAATCTTTTATGAACTTATTTTTTTCACGTCTGCCAGAAAACTAGATAATAAGGAATGTCAGCATCCATTTTGTTTTTGAAAATTTCTGAAACCATACTGATCCCATCAAAGTATTGACCACAAAGTTCTTCTTTTAACTTTTCCATTTAACTTTCAAAGAATAAAAACCTCGAGGTCTCTTTGTTGTCGTAATCCGGAAGCTCTGCTATCCCAAGACGGTGGCTGTTGATTGTTCACTGAGGTTAACTCACATTATTGCAGAGAACAAGCTCAAGGCCAGTGCAACTTCAGGCTCACTTGACATCAATCACACTGTGACTTTTCAAACTCCTGCTACAGAAGCTCCCTTCAACAAAAAATTAAGCTTCTGAGCTTGTGGTTACGTATTCAGCCTAACTAGTCCCAGTTAAAGCAAAACGGATGTAAGGTCAAAACAATGTTTCTGTCCCCTTCCTTGCTTGGTGTCTGTTTAAATTCTGCCTGTCCTGGAAGGAGGAAAGTGCTGTAAATGTTCTGATAGATTAAATGACAGTTCGTATTCAATAGCACTGCATTCAATACTATCTTTAATCAAATCAAATAATATCCTAGGAACATACATAGTGGATTTTTTGTATGAAAGTTTCAGCAGCATTCTTAGAAATGCATACCCAGTGCTGACACTGAAACATATCCAATCATCTTAGAATCATAAATAATTACTTCAAAAGCCTCGTACAGAGGCAAATTCCTTGCTCTTCCGCAGCCACTCCAGCTGATGTAGGGAGCTCAGTTTCCAAGGGGAAGAAAAGAAGTATCATAAATGCCAACCAGAAATCTGAAGGGCAGTGGCAGTATGGCCAAGGTTAAACAGATTAGATTAAATAAATTATATTTTCATCATGCATTAAGTGCAACTAACAGGGCACTCTGTGTCCTGGGAGGGGAGATATCTCTAGCTCAAGACCTCCATGACTTGGTACACAAGCTTCAGCCTTGGCTGAAATTTGGGATTAAGAGCAGGTCTGAGTCAGCTGACGAGGACACCAGGCAACTGAAAGGAGTGGGGAACTCTCCAATTGCAGATAAGAAAACACCTGAACACCTGAACCTGTGTGAAGCACAGTCCTTGCCCTTGCAGCTGGACAGAAGCTCTAACGAGCATAACCTTCACAGGCAGGTCTCACCTGAGAGTGTGTCTTTAAGCAACAAGGATCACATCACACACACAGACACATCTGACACAACAGCCAGACAGTCACTACCTCTGCATCTCCCCTGATGTGTGAGACTCCTTGCCAAAAGAAGGCTTGTCAGAAAACAATTTTTTTTTTAAATACAGGCTCGCTGAAGGCTCTATTTTTCACCAGGACTCAAAATCAGTAGATTTTCCAGTCCTCTGTAAAACATTTCCTTTCAGCATTATTAATTGGACTGTTTTCATGTCAAGGGAGGAATGATTGACAAAATGCTTTACCACCAATAAAGAATCACTAATTCTGACATTTATGTGGAAGAAGTGACTATCAGAAGAGCCAGTCTGGTATAAGAATTTGATGGTTCATCGACAACACACCACCCCACCCCCGCTGTGTCCGTGAAGAGCCCTGGTGGTGCTGTCTGCTGCCTTAAGGCAGCACCATCTATAATGCCTACTACCAAAAGGCAGCTTAAAGCCTGGGGTATCAAAAGTCAATTGAATTCCTCAATGTATGGCATCCTTTAGCTGATTTTTGCCTTCTCTATACATCCTCATCTCACTATTTGCAGAGATCCTCAGGGATCACATTTCTCTGCTCTGCATCTCCTGAAGCACCAGAGCAGAAAGAGAAAAGGACTGAATTTTCTTTCTTTCTTTCCCTTGACAGAAATACCTCTACTCCTGACAGGCTGCATGGTAGCAGAATGCTGCAGTCTACTATTTGATAAGAAAAGGCAGGAATGATGAGCTTCACAGCCTCCCAAATCCAACACAGACATCTAAATATGTTATCCCTTGCACTGCATATTAGCTTGGCACAGAAATTTTTTGTGTCAATGCTGTATACAGATTGTTCACAAGTAAATAAGATTAGAGCCAAGGCTGGGAAGGCTCATTCCCCAAATAATAAATTCCAGCAGCTCAAACAGAGATCAGTACCATGGAGAATAGGACAGTACTGATTGACGAGAAGTTACCCAGCTTCACCCTCGAGCAGCTCACGTAGCTGAGGTATTCCAGAGAATAAATCCATTTGATGTTCTCATATTTCCTCATCAGACATAATTTAGTAACAAGTATGCCTAAACTGTCCAGAAGCCAGCACAGTCCTGAGGAAAACAAAACCCTTCATCAGGCTTCTGAAGGTTGCAGACCAGATACAGAAACGAGCCTGCAAGGAAGTGAGGATATTACTCCCATCCTCAGAGACCCAGCAGACTTCAGAAAAATGACAAGGGCCTTTTGCAATACATTTCAACTTCAACATGTGAAATCAGAAAGATTATAAAATGTCAAGGCAATTCAATCTTTTGCTTTTGCTTACAAAGAGCAAGCCATTTATCTAAAGCACACTTGAGGGGCTCTGATCTTATCTGATTCTTAGAACACATTTAAAGTAACAGGACAAGGAAGGTAAATTCTGTCCTCCAGCACATGACTTCGGACCTCTGAGAACAGGGACAGTTATACAGGTGAGAACAAGGAGGAAATTAGTGTAGGATCACACCTGCCCTCCTCCCTAGCTTCCACTGACAACTGAACTACTGTGGTTCATCCCTAACCACAGCAGTGGCAATGACAAAATCACCAGGAATTCACTGACTGTCAGTCCCACAATAGCGAGCCCTGCTGCTGGCAGCAGGAGTTTTCAGGGAATTCCTCAGCTGAATTTACACAGCACTGAAAGGGAAGAGTTGTGATGCTTTCTGCTTGCACCTCGGGACACCTTTCTGGCTGGGCTCTGCTCAGCAAGACTGGTGATCAAGACTTCATCCTGTCCCAGCTATGCTCACTTCAGGTGGGCCTTCTGTGCTCTGGGACTAGACAGAAGCACTTAAAACACAGAAAATTTCAACCTATGGTTACACATTTTTCACTGCTGTTACAGTACCATGCCAGAGGTGAACACATTCTTTCCTGTGAAGACACGTAACACTCACAATCACTTGAGGTAAATTCAAATAAAGAAGGTTTTGTCATTTGCCTGGCTTTCATAAAGTTTTTCCAGTTTCAGGCTGGACTTTCAGCTGTTTAAAAAAAAGAAAAAAAAGGAAAAAAAATCCCTGCCAAGAACAACCAAAGCCCTGGTAAGTGAGATATTCACCTCAGGGATAACTCATTTATTTGCTGTGGAGCTGCAATGAAGCTCAAGCCTTTGGGCCTTGCCTTGTTCACACATACTTGTGCCTGGCCCTCTACCTCACTGACCCATGCTGCAATACTCCAGCCTGATCTTGGACCTGGCACATCTCCAAGCTCTGGATCACTGCCCTTTGGGCCACGGACACTGCTGGGCCACGTTAGGCAATGACACAACCTTGTCAGTATATTCAAGTTTTCTAAGCCTTAAAAGCTCCTTGAGGGAGAGGGGGAAAAAAAAAAAAACAACTCCTCCCTCTCTCCCAGCTCTAACTGTAACCTGTCGTACAACCTTAGACAAGTATAAAAAGCTTTCAGCTCAAGTCTACCATGCAGCCATGCGTACTGCAAGATGATCCCTTTTCATCTGAGCTGTTCTGTGGCAATATTTTCCAATGCTTTCTTCTTTGCCACAAAGTAAATAATGGAAAATTCTGCAACAAACCCACAGCAGTTAAATTGCCCACTTACCTTTCTCTAGTATCTAATTTGCATTAATTACATTCAGCTTAATTGAAGCCACAATTTAATTAGTACAAACTGGTGGTCATGAACATACTCCTATTGAAACATTTTGGGTTGCACACAGACCAATTACCTGCTGAATTGCATAGCACCTGATCACAAAGTTATTCAAAGTTGAACATAAAACTCTCTAGACAGTACATGGCTTTTGTTTTCAAAAAGCTGTGATGCCAGAGGAATGAAACTAAGAGCGTTGACAAACACAGCTTTGAAACACCCACCCTTCCATTACATGAGTGTAACTGGTTTAGAAATCAATAAATTATTCCCTGTCACTCCCACCAACATTAATACGTGACTGCCACTAATATGTGCATTGTAGGGGACAGGGTGAGAGCCTCACTTCACTGAGAGCTGAGTGCTCACGCACATACAGCACTTTAACAAGTGCACAACTAGATGGCATACACAAAAGACAGGAGGAAGAACCTGGCCTACACGTCTTTCTTGAACTTAAGGAACTTCAGGTATTTGCCTAAGGACACTTCACTGAAGTTAATGAATTTTGTTTGGGAATTATTTTTATTAATGCCCTTAAATACACTCTTCTCCTACCTTGCAAAGACAACCATGCCTGGGAAGTTTATGGGGACAGACACAGTTTGAAAACACCCTCTTGGAAAACAGCTACCTCATGTGAAGGACAGGGACAACAATGAAGAGCTGAGACTTTATCTGGCTGGAATTCAGATTGCCAGGAAAGAGAATGGCCACTCTTAGAGATCACATAGGATTGGTCAAAAAAATGCACTTCAAATGTGAAGGTCCCCATGGAAAGGCCAAGATATTTATCAAAATTCTCTACTGACCTCCAGAGAATTTATAACCAGATCACAAGACACAGCCTTAACCTATTTACAAGCAGAACAAATCCACATGTGATGCTGATGCTCCTACCACCTTCCCACAAGGATGGATCACAGCACACAACATGCAGAGCTGCTACAGGCCTCCCAAGTGACTTGAGAAATCAATGGCAAATATACCTAGACCTCATTTTTTAGAGGGCTGCAAGTCAGCTGAGGATGAAGTGAGAAGGGACTGACAAAGTTTAAAAGACCAATTCATGCTTCTTGCTCTGCAAAGCAACTGCTCACACCTCACTGGTAACTTCTCATTAGCACTGAGTGTTTGCTCTCTGGGAGCACTCGGTCGTTTTGCACCACACATCAAAGTCCCAGCCCAACACCAAACAGCTGCCTTTCCCTCCCTTTCTCCTCTTCCCCTCAATTACAATGATTTCCAGGAATTAGCAGGCCTCCACATGTTTGTTTTAAAAAGCAGCTTCTTTACATTCCCACTAAAAACACAGAAATATATGAAGCCTAAGCATCATTCTGCACAGAGGGTGCTGAAAAATTAAAATCCTTTTCTTCACTGGAATGAGCCCAAAATATTGTCATGCCAACTGTGGTTCTAAAGATGCAAGCAAGATAAGTTGAACAACAATCTACTGGAGCATAACACTTTAACAAACTACAGATATATCTGACCCTCAGATAATTGACTAACAAATCATTGACAATCAGAGAAATGAAGGCCAGAATAAGGAAATTTCTTCTCTCACTTACTATCACCTTCACCAGCACATCTTTTATTGATCCCAGCATTGCATTTTACAGGATACTAAAAAATAGAAAAGCAGACAATTCAAAATTTAGGAGGAGCCAAGGGACCCTACTGAGTGCCACCTTTCTTGTTTTATTCCTCATGCCACTGGCATAAATTGAGTTCACAGTCTCCCTCACTTAACAGCCCTATGTATCTTGCATTCATATGTCTCCCTCTCTGCTAGCTTTTAATACCATTTACCAACATTCATTTCTTCTCAGCTGCCTTTCTCCCTCCAGGGTTCTCTGTACAGCCCTAAGGGAACTCAGGAAAATATGTTTTCTACCGTTTATTCCCAGGTCCTCAGGGCAAGGCACTGCACTCATCCTTCCTCAGGGTGAAGAGGACCAGGTGGGACGCTTCCCACTACAGGCTATAAAGGCTGCTATTCAAACTCGGATGCTTACAGAAGTGACTTGCTGGTACCACCAGAGGCTCAGGAGCACAAAATGAAAGGGCAGTCAAAGCCAAATTTTTTTCCTGCACAGGAGAGCTGTACACAGGAATGAGACCAGAAGGGCTGGGGTTTAAGATATAATGACAGTACAAAAATGCGTAAGTGCTTTTTCCTAGCAGGTATTTGTTTCTCATTTCCTGGGTTTTCTGTATGTGTTCTACAGCATTTAAATCTAGCTGCTGGAGCCTCAAAAGCACAAAGGTACCTAATATGATATTCCAACCAAGTTCCTGTAAGAAATGCCTCAAAGCCATTCGACTGAAGGAAGAAGCAGAAACATTTACCATCAGGTGGCCTTCTCAGCTACAGAAATTAGCATCACAAGCGTCAGCACTCTAGTGCTACTTGCAAAAGCTAAGCCTGCCAGGGCTGAAAATAATATTCAGCAGCAATAAAAACTACTGACTGTGGCTCATAGTGAAGGAAAACTTTTTGGACAACAATTTCAAACTCGGGCTGAGATACCAATTCCCATATGGGACCGGTCAAGATTCAGTGTTGGTTAATAGCCAAGAGGCTCTGAGGAGGCCCATCTTTTACAGAGATTTCAACCTCCTGTCATTCAAAGAAGAGAAAAAAAAAAGCTGTAGCCAAACTGAATTGAAAGGTAAGGTGCCCAACCAAAAGAAAAACTGAAGCTCAAGAGGGGTGACAAAGTGATTTTCTGATATAACCAGGACTTGTGACTCACTGCTAGGTGGAATATACAGAATGTTATAGAAAGATGTGGACAGATGAAGCAGCACATAAAAGTCTAAGGAGAGTAGTATGCAAAACTTGTTCTGAGCCACTTTCTAACCCAGAGGCTAACCTAGACTGGGGTTCTGTTCCCTGTGAGAAGAGAAAGTGAGGAAAGATACAAGCATGTCCTGGATAATATTTATTCATAATATAATACTTAGAAAATCTTGTTTCCTGAAATAGAAAAAAAGAAACTGAACAGCAAGACAAAGTTGTTCAGATTCTATTTCAGCTTCAACACTCTTGTCAACCTGTCCAGCATACAAAAGTTTATTGTCAGCCCCTTCTGGACTCCTGCTACAAGTACTTCCCTGACTGCTCACAGGCCTGCTTGCCAGTACCAGAGACACTTCTCGCATTTTTCTTCTCTCTGACAGTCTTTCAAATACTCATTCCAGCACCAGATATCAAAATGATAAGGACAGCAGAACAGAACAACAGTTTACTCTTATCAAATAAAGCGAACAAGGTAGCCTTGGAGAAGCAGATAAGGCCAACAAAACAAAAGTCATGCAAAACACAAGCAGGATGCCAGCCCAGCTCTGCAAGGCTGACACAGTAGAAGTTATGCAAAACAATGATACTGCGGTGACTCAAAAGTGGGGGTCGAGGGACAGCCCCCAAAAAAGGACACTGGACATTGAAGACAGACCCCAAAGAACCATATGAGGATTTCCGATAAGGGGTGTGACTGTGTAAAATAAAGTAATCCCTGCACACCAAGTAAGCGGGGAGAGCTAATGAATGTGTAATCAGTGTGTATGATAAAAGCTCTGCTTCCCTGACGCTCGGCGCACTCGAGCCTCCGAGTGACCAGCGCTGCAGTGAGGAATGCCTGCTTTCTAATACTCAAAACTGTGTTAGAAAGTTTCTGTCTGGCCGATTTCGGTATCATTTTTGGCAACTCCCAGTCGGACACTCTGCCTGATCTCCCGTGGATCCGAGGGATCTCTGGATCTTCACGCCGGCACCGGGACTTTCCTGGAGAAGACCACAGATCCCCGGACCAGTCTGGGACTCGGGTAAGATCTTATTTGATAATAAGGCATTCCTTTGGGAATTCTGCCCACATAAGACGCGTAGCTCTTCCAGTGCATTGGGTGGGTTATTTGATACCCCAGAATTTGGTATTTGACTTGGTTTTATTGATCCACAATTGTTTTGTATTTGCATTTGTGTCTGTATCTGTATTGTATCATTTTGAGTCTAGTACTCAGAGATGGGTAGTGGACAATCTAAAAAGGGCATTCTGAAAAAATCCCCGCTTGGTTGCATTTTGCAACATTGGAAAAAGATTGGTGGCCCCCCGGGGGGAACAGCAACCAGGGAGAATTTGATTAAATGTTGTAATCAGAGGTGGCCATTGTACAAACTAGACTCAGGAGAAAAGTGGCCACAAAATGGAACCTTGGATTATAACACACTGTTAAAATTAATGTTGTTTTTAAGACAGGAACAGAAATGGGATGAGGTTATGTACGCTGATATGTTTTTCACATTACGGAATCATCCAGAGTGGCAGAAAGATTGTGGTTTGAATCCAGTCCCCTCAGACCCTTTTGTGCTGGCTCTTGAAAAGGAGAATCAAGGAAAATGGTTAAAACATGGTTGTTCTATATGCAGCATAGGACAAACTTGTTCTAAACATCTCCCCAGTATGCAGGATGATTTAGATGTTATGGTCAGTCCTAAGTGCAGGTTGGATGGGGGAACAGAAAATCAGGCTGCTGAGACTGATATTACGAGGGAGCTGGCATGTAAAGAGGTGGATTTAGCAGGTCTAGAAGAGAAGATAGAGAGGACAGGGAGGATGTATCAAAGAGCAGAGGAGAAGACAGAAGAGACACAGAGGATGTATCACGGAGCAGAGGGTTTTAGTCCAGCTGCAGAGAGAACTAGAGCTAAACACAGAGATGCGAGAGCAGCTGCGTTCCATCAGGCAGTTGGTGTGGATGGTCCAATTACAGCAAAAATTCCATTTTCAATAACAGACCTTAGTAACTGGAAGCTGATGGCTGGCACCTACCGAGATGACCCAGACAAAATGGCAAAAGCATTCGAAATGATGATAAAAATTCAGGATCCAGACTGGAAGGATATAGATGCTATGTTAGAAATGTTGTTTGACAGTACAGAAAGAGAGATGGTTCTTAAAACCAGTAGGAGGTTTGTGGAAGAGCAAATTTTGACAGGTAACTTGTCAGGCACATTAGACATTAATTTTCCCACTGTGGATCCAAAGTGGGACCCTAATGTGCCCATGTTTAGAGAGAGATTAAATAGATACCAACAATGGATACTATATGGAATTAGAAATGCCATACCAAAGGCTATCCATAAGTCAAAATTATTTGAAATTAAGCAGGATGGTAAGGAATCACCTACTGAATTTTTAAATCGTCTGAAAGAAACAGCTCAAAAATATACTAATATCGATCCTGAAACAGAGGAAGGAAAAACTCAGTTAGCTCCCATATTTGTGGGGCAATCCTCAGATGATATTAGAAGGAAATTACAACAGGTTCAGGGACGAGACCAGTATGATTTAGGGAAGCTGTTAGATGCTGCTTGGGGAGTTTATAAGAATAGAGAAAACCAGCAAGAAGCAACTGAACAAAAAGTAGTTGGAGTTAATGAAGGAATTTCCAGCAGAATGGTGCCCCTGGGGAAAGGAAGGGCAGGAAGATGTGGACAACCTACCTCAAACCCCCCCAGGAGACTCGGTATTAACGAGTGTGCACACTGTAGGAAAGACGGGCATTGGGAAAGGGATTGTTTGCAGTTGCAGCACACAAGCTCCCCTCCTGTGGCTGTCACCGACGATGACTGAGGGGGACCGGAGGATTCTGCCCCGGCAATAAGCTGGGGAAGAAGCAGGTAAATGAGAAGGTAGAATTTTTAGTAGATACAGGAGCTAGTTACTTAGTGCTAAATACAGTAAGAGGAAGCTTGAGTAATGATTCTCTAACAATCGTTGGTGCAACAAGGAATCGCGAAACTTGGCCATTTTTCAAGCCCAGTCATTTTAAATTAGTAAAACAGTATATGACTCACCAGTTTTTTTATCTACCCAATTTGCCAAAGTTTCGCCTTGGGAGAGATTTATTGGAAAAACTAGATGCTGAAATCAAATTTTAAAATGGCAATATACAGGTTATTATTCCAGAACCTATGTGGAAGCCTCTATTTTTACATTACAGTCTCCAAAATCGGACATGATCCATCTGCCAGTATCACTTGAGGATGTAGTGATTCTGATAGTCTGGGCTGGAGAGGTGCCCAGGAGACCCAAAAGAGCAGAGCCTGTAAGAACTAAATTGAAATCTGGGGCAGGACTGGTAAGGCAAAAGCAATACCCTTTGAAAATAGAAAGACATAAGGGGTTATAAGCCCTTGTGGAAAAATTTATAAAATATGGTCTATTGAAGGAATGTGAATCCAAATTTAATACCCTTATTTTGCCAGTTAAGAATGCAAACTGAAGGAAAGGCTTACCAGCTGGTACAGGACCTTAGAGCCATAAAAAAGATAGTAGAAAATATACACCCAGCAGCAGCAAATCCTTATACCTTACTAACAACCATGAGTGAAAAATTAAAATGGTTTGTGGTATTAGATTTGAAAAATGCCTTTTTCTGTATCCCTTTGTGTACTGAGAGTCAAGAGCTATTTGCTTTTGAATGGGAAAATCCAAACAGAGAGAGAAGCAGCCAACTGACTTGGATGGTTCTACCACAGGGGTTTAAAAATAGCCCCACCACATTTGGAAATCAATGGGCAAAAGAACTGGAGGAATGGAAAAATCAGAACCCTACTGGAGTCTTGTTACAGTATACAGATCACATTCTGATAGCCACTGAAACTGAACAGCAATGCTGGGATCAGACTGTGGCATTGTTGAATTTTCTGGGACTAAGTGGTTATAGAGGATCCAAAGACAAAGCACAAATGTTCCAGACCACAGTAACCTGCCTGGGACTTGAAACTCTCCAAGGACAAAGGAGGCTGGGACAGCAATGAAAAGAAGCAATTTGCCAACTCCCACCGCCATGAATGGTAAGAGAATTATGTACATTTCTCGGGATGGTGGGATGGTGTCTCCTGTGGATCAGCAGTTCTGGCCGCTAGTAAAGCCACTGTATGAGCTCTTGAAGACAGCTCAGAAGGACTTTATAGTCTGGACTGATGATTCATGGGCTGCCTTTTTACAACTCAAGCAAGCCCTTATGCAGGCCCTGCTTTGGGGCTTCCAGACCCCATGTGCCTGTTTGAACTATTTATCTATGAAAGACAAAACACAGCACTGGGAGTGTCGCAGTTCCTTGGGGAGCAGAGGAGGGCTGTGGCATGCTTTTCAGAGCAACTAAATGTCAGCCAAGCCTGGTCTACTCGTCTGAGGGCAGTAGCAGCTACTGTTCTCTTGATCCCAGGAATCTCAAAAACTGACTTTGGGGCAAAACATTGTCATTTTTGTACCACATATGGTACAGTCGGTATTTAAGCAAAAAACAGGCCACTGGCTCTCTCCCAGCCGGATGCTAAAGTACCAGGTAGTCTTGCTGGAGCGAGATGATGTGACAATCAAAACAACCTCTATCATTAACCCTGCTGTGTTCTTATCTGCCCAACAAGTAGAAGGAACCCCAGAGCATGACTGCTTACAAACTATAGAAGAAGTGTATTCCAGCAGACCTGACTTAGGAGACAGATCCTTGGAAAGTCCTGACTGAGAGTCGTTTACTGATGGGAGCAGCTCTGCCCAAAATGAAAAATGACTACATGGATATGCAGTGACTACATACCATGAGGTAACTGCATCAGGGGCACTCCCCTCCAACGTGTAATTGCACTCACTCGAGCTTTGGAATTGAGAACAGGAAAATAAGTTAACATTTGGACTGATTCAAAATACACTTTTGGAGTGGTGCATTCACACAGGGCCATCTGGAAAGAAAGAGGCCTTTTGACGTCTCAAGGCACATCGATCAAAAATGGAAAGCAAATCTTGGATGTACTCGAAAGTATCCACAGAAGTTGCCATTATGCATTGCAGAGCACACCAAGCAGGTAAGACCAAACTGGAATTGGGGAATCATTTAGCCGATAAGGCTGCCAAAGAGGCTGCAGAAAAAGGCACATTAGAAAACATATCTTTAATACCCCTGCCAGAGATACCTCTCTCAGTAGATAAATCAGAGTATATTGCTAGGGACTGTCAATTAATTAAAACCTTAGAAGCAAAATTTGATCCATGAGGCTGGGCGGTTACTCCAACTGGTTCTGGGCAAGTAGCAGTCCCAGAACCAATCTTGCACGAAATAGTGGATTGTGAACATAAAGTCACTCACTGGAGTACTGAAAAACTTTTGAAACATTTGCAAAAAATCTGTAATTGGGTTTAAAACGGCTTAGATTGTACAATCAAGAATCCAACAATGTACAGTTTGTAAAAGAAACAACCCCATCACAGCTAATAAGGTAGTGCTAGGAGCCATGAAATCTGGAAATGTTCCGGGTGAATATTGGCAGATTAATTTCACTGAATTACCCAGAAAAGGGGAGTATTAATACCTCCTAGTTCTGGTGCATAACTTTTCTGGGTGGCCAGAAGCCTTCCCTTGTCGCACCAACCAGGCTAAGGATGTGACTAAAATACTGTTGCATCAGGTAATACCTAGATTCGGGGCACTTTTGGGAATGTCATCAGACAGTGGTTCCCACTCTAATGCAGAAGTGGTACAACATGTTAGAAAAGCCTTGGGAATAGCGTGGGATCTTCATACTCCTTATAGACCCCAAGCCAGTGGCAAAGTAGAGTGAGTGAATGAATCATGCAAATTGCGACTGGGTAAAATATTCGTCAGGAAACCTCCATGACATGGGTCCAAGCCTTATCTGTTGCTGTACTTCAAATTAGAATTCAGCCGTGGGACACCAGCAAAATAAGCCCCTATGAGTTGCTGTATGGTCAACCCTACCACACACCACACATTCCAGGAGACACACACCTAAAAGGAGTCGACTTGAATAATTACCTCATTTCTCTTCTTAAAACTTCACGGGATTTACAGTGAGCAGTGGCGATCTCCAGACTGACGGGATTGGACACACTAGCACACGAGTTCCAACCACGAGATTGGGTCTACTTGAAAGACTGGGGAATGTCTCTGCTCCAGTCAAAGTGGAGGGGACCTTTCCAAGCACTGCTCACAACTTTAACTGTGTTGAAACTGGGCGGAGTAAAATCATGGACACATCGTTCCAGAACTAAAAGGTCCAAATCCCCTCGGGTAATCAAAAAACCCAAGATGCTTGTTTTGCTATTAAAGTCTTAGAGTGTCTACGGATATCCAGGAAATTTGAAAACACACTCAGATTTTACAACGCACAGCTCCAGATGACACCTCCTGGGGATCTGAAGAAATCTGGACCAAACTTAATTCATAGTTACCCAGCTGGACTTGGTTAAAATGTCTGTTTATAACTGTCACCATAATAATTGCTATGTGTGTTTTAGCTTGCATGATGATTCAGTGTTATAGCTGTTGTAATGCTTTATACTATAAAATGAAATATAGATATTATGAGACTAGTTCCCATAAGGAACTTAGTCTCAAGAAAAGGGGGGACTTGATAAAGACAGTAGAACAGAATAACATTTTACTTTTATCAAATAAAGAGAAGTAGATGAGGCTGACAAAACAGAAGCCAAGAAGACTCCAAAGAACTATATAAGGACTTCTGATAAGGGGTGTGACTATGTAAAATAAAGTAATCCATAGACATCACGTAAGCAGGGATAGCTAATGAATATGTAATCAGTGTGCATGATAAAATCTCTGCTTACCCAACACTTGGGGCACTCAGTTAATTAGAGGAAGGATCATCTGAGTGATAACGTTCTGCAATAAAGAATTCCCATTTTCTAAACTCAAAACTGTGTGAGAAAGTTTCTGTCTGGCCAATTTCAGTATCTAAACTCCAACCAGCCTTGCATAAGGAGCAAGGTGTCTCACAAGGCCAGTTTTGCAGGGTGTTCAGCACACCATCATGATGCCATGCAAAAACCACTTAAACTGCTTCAGTGAAGCACACGGGGTCTGGTTTGAAAATAAAGGGGGGAAAACTGCCAAGTTCCTAAGTAGGGCTCTAATAATAGGCAAATATAAAACTTAACCTCAGGAAAGATGCAGATTACAATCCTAGCCTCCAATGTTACAAACAGTGCTAAAATCCTGTGTATCTTCAAAGCAGAAGTCACTTGAGCATTTAATAGCGCTTGAAGAGCAGCAAGCCCTACTTTGCTAGAAAAGAATAACATCTTTAATTGAGCTTTTAAAAAGTGACCAGGACTTTACAAGGGTAGATTCCTAGCACTACTTGAAATGAAGACCGTTTAAATAATTTCATGTTACACATCTCTGCCCATTGCTATACAAAACCAAGGTAGAGAACAAAGCACAGCGAGATAAAGTGATCTGTCCAAGGTCACCTGAAATTTTTTCTGAGAGGCAAGAAGAGAAACTGATTTTTGACAAATCTCTATGGCCTGACCAGAAAGACAGCCTTTCCTCTAACATTTTATCTTGCAGGCGCAAATATTTATGTAAAGGCTATGCTCAACCCTGAAAAAAAATGCAAGCAGGTATCCCCTGAGTTACCCAAGCAAACTATGTACTACAGCAAAAACTGGGTGTACGCAAATCAGAAATGAGTCCGTTTGGTGCTAAGGGTGTGCTCCGTCACTAAAACAGAATGCTATCTTGGGTGGAATAAATGTTCCCATCGTATTTATAATGAAGCTAATCAATTTTGGGATTGTAAAATAACCCTGTCCAGAATCTTGATGAACCACATGACATGTCTTCCAAGGACTCTATTGTTAAAGATGCCTTTTTTACTGGAATTTCAATAATTAATCATATTTTGGGGTAGTTTTATTTCTGTGTGGCTTACCCTTTGATGATCTAATTTACATTTATAATGATCTACTCCCTTGTGGATTAATTGCTTGTGTTATTTTCTCTATTAATCAGACGTCAACATTTGCATTACAGATGACTGTTTGCATTATTTTCACACTACTAAATCTGGCAGCATGGTACTAATGATAAATACTTTCTTCAGTTCTAGACGTGAGATAGTGAGATTCAGTCCTTTTAACCAAAGGCATTATTAGGATCTCACCATTCTTCTGAAGGAGCCTGGTCATTCTGTGGTATTAGCCACATATATTTATTACTTCTAAGATTTATTTTTTTTCTGCAAACCATAACTGCACTAATATTTTATTCACCCATTGCTGTCAAACAAGCCCTATGCAAAGGGCAGAGGGTTATGAATCTGAAGCCATCATAGACTTTTTTCCTAGATCCACGTGTACCTTTAAAAGAGTCACACTTTCCAGCTACCCACTGCAACTCCTTCCTGGGTGTTCCCCACAGTGTTGCCTGAAAAGCTCCTTTTTGTCAAAACTGCACACTTACACCTAGGGAAAATAAATTATCAGTGCTAGTATAAAACAACACAAATCACTGAACTGAGCTAGGCAACCTGATTGTGCCTGGAGGAGATAAGGAAGTATTCACTTACACTGCTCCATGGGCCAGTGAGGCAGCAACCTTTGCCAGGTGGCTGTGCACACTCACCTCCTTTCCAGCTCAGCTAGATCCAAAGGAACACACCTGGACCCTGCAGGGTGCACCTCTGCTCCCAGATGGTGGCACTGCATTCAGCCCTGGTGACTTGCTCGTGATTCTCTCCCCAGAGGTGACTCGGACACACAGGCCAACAGGGAGAGGAGGAAAAGCCTGGTTACCCCACTGCCCAAACTTTGCTGCTGCATCCTCATTCATCTGTAAGAAACTGGGAGCAATAGCAGCTCCAGTGATGCTCTCTCTGGGCCACTACTCTGAGACAGAGGTTTGGGCATGGTAGGGTTGTTCTTTGCACAGGGACAAGGGAGCACTTCACAAGCCCAAAACACTCTCAAACACAAGAACAGTCAAGGCCAAACTACATCAGATTATTAAGAGATATGGTTTCTATACAGAAGCATCCCTGGCCCACCTGGGTCAGCAGTTTCAATAACAGACTTGCTATCCTCCAAGTAAAGTTTTGCTAAGCTCTGCCAGTTCCCACTTTTACAGTGGCAGAGAACAACTTGGACACACAAAATAGTTAAGTAAGTAAAATGCCAGTGTCAGGAGCATAAAGAAATGGTGCATCACAAGCAAACATGGTGGCAGCCATACTTTATGCAGCACAAGATAAAATTCCCAGCAGATATGTCACACACATCTGAAACTCCTCACCTGAGGGCTCCCTCTTCTCCTTTAACCAGCACTACAACTGCTGCCTTGAAATCTGTCACAGAAGAAGCAGTCCTGTGTTTTGCCACAGAGCAAGTTTCTTTAATTCTGGGATGGTTAACATTTCCTCCTTGTGACTCCAGTCAGACAGGAAGACCTCTGCCCATTGCTATACAGGAACCTTTTCCCCACCCCACCAAAAAAAAAAAAATCCATGCTAACTTACGACACTCCATACTGCACTGGACTGCCAGTTGTGGAGTTCAAGAATAAGTGACTCTTGAGGAGGTGCCTGGTACCTGCACAGCAACACTGACAGGCTGTCTTACAAGGAAAGACAAATTGAAGGAGATCTATTACACGTTGAAGTGATTAAGCCCTTTCTAACACGTGTTTGATTCCTTATTCAGCTCCTTCCCTAGGGCCAAAACACAACCTATTCCATTCCCAAACAGCATTATTTTTTTCTGCAGACATAAGGAGGGCTGCTCATAGTGTAAAGTACTTTTTAGGTAAGTAAATGTCTCAAGGTGGTCCTCAGTAAGAATAGCTTCAAATTGATCTGCTCAGCATCAGGCATCTGCAGCAAGACATGAAGTATTAAAGTACTGGCTGATGGAGGCTCAACTAGGCAATAACTGGGAATGGTGCTTCAATAACCCATTTATGGGACACCCTCATTTTCCAGCCCATGAATATAGTCCCCGCCTTGAATTCATGGTCTGGTTAGTAAAGCTGAGCAGATCTATTAATTTTGGACACAAATAATACCTTTGTATCTGCTGGCAGATGTTGTGCAGAAAACCGCTCATTTCACAGCATAAAGCTTTTCATAGATACTTCGTTCCTTGTAGCATATTGTTGGAATTATGTCATTCCTGTGTTGTATCAGTTCTTCCCCATCTCTTCATACCCTTTAAATTACACCTTTGGTCTTGCATCATATTCCTGGGGTCATTAAGTGCCCGAACTGTAAATATTCCTATTCTCTGCCACAAGAGAACAGAGAGGAAATTTGTGCAAAGCAGGTCAGAGTAGCCTCGTCTAAGAAGAAATGAAAGTCTGGACTTTGTGTGCAGCTCCAAAACTTGTGCTACTGAGCTGCCATAATGACATATTACATCCCATTAATCTGCAATTAAACACCGACAGAGACTGTCAATCTAATACCTTATCCATTCAGCAGAACTAAATGTACCATTTCTGTCCCCAACACTATTCCTATGACTAAAACTCTTCAAAATAAAGTTAAATGTGTAATTTAATGGAGCAAGGAAGAATCCAAATTCTGAATTAAGAAGGAATGAGATTACCATGTTTATAGCCTCACCACATCTGTGACTGTAAAGCCTGAGAAAACAAAAGGGCTCTGCAGGAATCTTTGCAAGCACAGAAATCATCTGCTAACACCTATAGCAAACTCGTAGTTTGTTCTCACAAATCCCCCTGGTACAACCAACTTTTTGCAATCTGTATGTGCTCACTGCCTCTGGGAGACACAGTCCTCCTCCGTGCTCAGGGTCGGAAGTGCTCCTTGGTATCCATTACACCTGTGCCCAAAGCACACCACATTCCCCCATGGTTCACCTTACTCAGCTTGGCAGAACCTGTCAAGGTCAACACTCTACCACACACGCACAGCTGAGAGACAGGAGTGCTTGAACATCACTGCAGGCTTTAAATGAGACACAAGCTAGAGAACAGCACAGTCCAGGGGATGGAACACAGGCTGAGACTCCCTGTCTCCTCTGTGGAAGCTGCAGAAAGACATTCCCTTTACACGCTGTAGTGCCACCGAGTTATTGTCCAGTGGTTGCTGCTGTCACTCTGCTGGTGGGAGTATTTGTGCAAGCGCTGCCGGGTCTGCTTTGGGTAAAGCCCATCAGGACAGATCAACCCAAAAGCTGCAGATTGTTTACAATAAACTGATAGATTCAGCCTCCTACAGACTGCCCTGCTGTCAGATCTCTGTGGGATCGTCACCGGCTCTGAAAAGCACTGACGGGTAGTGACATCCTAGCTGACACAGCCGGAGCCAGAAGGGGACATCTGGTAAGAGCTGGAGGCCTCATTCCAGGAAAACATGCCTGCTCAGGGGGAAAAGAAGGAGGTTCCCAAGTGCTGTGCTGAGTGGAAACTTTATCAACACAACTGCTGCCTTAAATGACACTATGAGGCTGCAAGCTCTCCCGGACGTTGAGGCTGCTCCAGGGCTGAACTCAGACACAGCATCCAAACTAGTTCTCTATGTCCCCTGCAGCCAGTGCAGACACGCTTCCACTGAGCATGACTTATCCACCCCAAAACAGGCACACGAAATGGCTGGACTGAAGCACTTTCTGGCCTAGATGCTTTAATTTTAGACCGCTAGAGACAGATGAGATGCATGCCAGTTTGATGACCTGAGCCC
Source organism: Oriolus oriolus (assembly GCA_013400235.1). Taxonomy (NCBI): domain Eukaryota; kingdom Metazoa; phylum Chordata; class Aves; order Passeriformes; family Corvidae; genus Oriolus; species Oriolus oriolus. Next base: position 375,582 of record VXBT01006601.1, read on the forward strand.
TGCCATGATGGGATTCAGCACTCAGGGCTGCAGCAGAATATGTACATCCACTGAGTGACTTTGGGTTTCCTTCCCAAACACATTACAACATTCAGTTCAATTTCAGTGCTACTCAACAATTTATATAGCTCTTTATGTTTTGAAAGCATTAAAGAATTTTAAAATTCCAAACCAAACAAAGAATCACAAACACACAAATGACCTTGGCGTTCTCCATGATGTGCCAACCCCATAGCATTAAAAAGCACAGCAGCCACTCCAGAAGAGCATGGGAACACCTAAATGCTGGGTTTGAGACTGCTCCTGCCCTTCCTGCTCTCACACAACTGGAAACTCTGGGTTCCTACTCACATTCAGGCGAGAACTCAGTAGTAATTGTTTCTTGTGACAAGACAGTCACTTTGCCAATAGCACGAATGCTGCTACAGGCAAAATTAACCTCAGTAAATGAGATTGCTGATTGCACTTGGTTATCTGAACAGGTATGTTCTTTCTCTCTTTTAACCAGCTACAAATCTTAGTTTTTGCTGGGTTTGGTTTGGTTTTTCTTTTAACCTCAGTATTCACAAAACAAATGTATGAGCTAGGTGTTTAAGGCTTGCAAAAGCACCTGCAATAATTGGCAAGCAAATTTTCACACACTTGGGGTGCTTGCAACCGTCTGGTCACTTCAAGTGCCGTGGTCAGAGTTCAGCATCCATGAAACTGCTGACAGCTAAGGAACAACCAGACATGTCATGCTGCCAGGCATGGGCATCTCAGCCATTGGGCACCCAAACTTAGAAGCCATTCACGAGTCTGACTCAGGGAGCTGATGTTTGGGGAGTGAATGCAGTATAGCAAATAAATCAGTACTTTGTCATGAGGAAAACAGAGAAACATCCCGAAAATAAAGACCCAGCCTACAGTGGCCCTAATGTATAGCCTACAAACAAAATCGAAAGTTACCCAATTCCTAGCACAATCCATACTGTAAGCATTAGCAACAAAGACACAGTCGGCTAAAGAAACATTTTCAGAATTAGCACACTGCGTTAATTGAGTGCATATTTGCAAAATCAATATAATTCACCAGGAAAAAAAAAAATGCCCATTTGGATGTGGATCATGTATATGGCTACTTTCTCCTGCCTGCAGGGCCACAGCTGGAAGGCATGGCAGGAAGTACAAAGAACATGATTCATGTGATGATGTAACAGCATTGCCAGCTCTCACAAAAAATTCACTGATCACAGCATTTAGCGCTTGCAGGACATTGCAAGAGTCCTTGATGTGAAGTGAGCAGCACCTCCAGCTTTATTATTTTCAGGTCTGCTAATTTAAGCAGAGTTCTGCATAGGTCCCTGAAGCAAAATACTCCCTAATTATCTGACTTGGAGACTTTTCACCACAAGGGACTCACAAAGGTATTTTCCTCCATCTTAAGACATACCAGTGCTCACCACTTTCAAGCTCTGTCATTCCTTGTTCTTCAGTTCCCATAAAGTTCTCAGTTTTCCTCCAGCATCACTTTTCATTCTGCATACCAAAGGGCCATACAGGAGAAAAAGTGCAAAGGCTGGAGAGGAAAAACTCTTAAGGAAGGTGAGTGGTGATTACTTTAGCTGTGAAAGAACAATGGAGGAGTCAATGTCTCAGCACACAGGAAACTGTATGAAGGTGAATGCATTTTTATGTGCCCTCACAACCACATTGTGGACCTCCCACTCCTGCCAACACAGCATAAAGGCCAAAAGAGAAATTAAATTCAAGATAACTTCTTCTGAGAATTTTTCATTTCTTTTTCTTTTTAAGAACCTCATGATTTAGTTTGATGTGATCTCTTGAGATCAGCAACTTTTTATGGAACCCAACTCCTGTCTCCAAGTAACCGAGGGCAGCTACTACTCCCTTCATATCAAAGACAGCATCTTACCAAAATATCTGGTTGAGAGATGCATCCCTTCTGACTCCAACTAAGCCAGCAAGCTCCTCTTTCCTATTTGCAAGTGCAAAATACCACAAGTCTCCCCTCTGCATACAGCATGAGACCCCTGCAAGAAATGCAATGTCTGCACATACAGGGTGGGATACCGTAAGGAAAACTGAGCAGATTCAGACATTGTTGCAGTACTTTGTATTAATGGTGAGGAGGAGAAGGCTGAAGAGGCAGGCTGCTTTCATTAAAAACCCTCTTAGGGTGCTGGACACCCAAGCAGGTGGAGATGTGAAGCCAGCACTGAGCCTCAAGCTGCTGCTCTGGTCATTTAAATGAGGCAGCTTAGGTGCAGCTGCAGCTCACAGCTGCAGTGCACAGCACTGTTCAAGTGTGAGACTTGCTTAGTTTGACATTAAACCTCCTGCTCGCTGTGGTGGGTTAGCCTTGGCTAAGAGCCAAATGCCCTCTCAGGCTCTCATTCACTCTCTCCTCTCAGCAGGATATGGAGAAATTAGTAAGAAAAGGAATGAGAAAGCTTGTGGGCTGAGATAAAGACTGGGAGATTGCTTATCAATTACTGTTGCAGGCAAAGCAAGCAAAACAGACATGACTCAATGAAAATTACTTATTGCCAAGCAAAACGGATGCAGGTAAAGAGAAACAAAACCACAAACATTAAAATACCACCTTTCCTCTCCCAGGCTCAACTTCACTGCTTTTCTCAAGATTGCACCCCCCACCCCCAGCAGCACGGGGGTTGGGGGCTATGGTCACAGAATCATAGAATGATTTGGGTCAGAAGGGGACTTTAAAGATCATCTAGTCCAACATCCTGCAATGAGCAGGGACTTCTTCAACTAGACCAGGTTGCTCAGAGCCCTGTTCAACTGGACCGTGATTGCATGCTTCCAGAAACTGCCCAAAGTGGTGGGCATCCACCACCTCTCTGAGCAACTTCTTCCAGTGTTTTACCACCCTCATCACAAAAAAGTCTTTTCCTTATATCTAGCCTGCATCTATCTTCTTTTAGTTTAAAACCATTTGCCCCATCCTACTCAGGTAATGTAATCCTGTAATGATAATAGTAATAATAAAAAAATACTAATACTCCTCTAATTGTAACAGGTCCTACTAAATAGTCTACCCCCACCTTTTTATAAGCCCTTTAGGTATTGAAAGGCTGCAGTAAGGTCTCCCCAGAGCCTTCTCTTCTCCAGGCTGGACAGCTCAAATTCTCACAGCCTGTCCTCACAGACATAGTGCCCTCAGACCATTTTTGTGTCCCTTCTCTGGACCCACTTCAACAGATCCATGTCTCTCCTGGACTGAGGACCCCAGACCTGGATGCAGAACTCCAGGTGGGGTCTCTTAAGAGAAGAGTAGAGGGCCAAAATCACCTCCCTCATCTGGCCACACTTGTTTTGATGCAGCCTAGGACAGGATGGTCTCCCTGGGCTCCAAGTGCACACTGCTGGGTCTTACTCAGTTTTTCACCCACCAAGTCCTTCTCAGCAAGGTTGCCCTCAGTCCCTTCATCTCACACAGTCTGTATTGATACCAGGGGAGCATCCATCAGCTCGTATGAGTCGTCCACAGGCTGCAAGTAATACCTGTCTAGCATGGAGCACCAACTCCTCCTTATTCCCTGATACTGGTGCTCCCTCTGTTCTTTCTCACTTTTTTTCTCCCCTCCTCCTCTGCCTGTATGGTGCTTTTTGCCCTTTCTTAAATATGTTTTAACAGAGGCACCACTAACCCACCTGACAGGCTGACTTCTGGCATGCAAGTGCTCCCCTGTTCATTTCTGGAGAGTAAATGAGATAATCTGAAATAAAGCAACCTAAAATAGACAAAAGGTATTCTAAAAGATTTCAAGACAGTAAGAATGTTTTCCTTAAAAATAAATATATATATATATATACACACTTCGGGGTTTTATTAGTTTTGCCACTGTCCATAATTAGAATGTGGTAGATATACAGTGCTGACTGCTAATCAGGTTTTAAAATAAACAAAAATGAACCAGAACCATATTTTTCTTTTCAGGAACACAACCTGCCAGAGCACTACAGCTGTTCAATTGGCCCAGACCAGATAACTGAAACACATGGTCCCTGGGACACACACCAATGTCAAGCCCACACAAAACACAGTGGACAGCCAAGGACCCAGCAACACAAAGAGAAACAGCAGCACCAACCAAAACCTTAAAAAAAAAA
>VXBT01006601.1:379727-464943 GCA_013400235.1 Oriolus oriolus
CCATAAAAAAAAAAAAAAAAAAAAAAAAAAAAGGTAAAAAGCATACAACAGTCAAAATGCTGAACACTGTCCTCACTGTTAAAAGCTTCCAAGAAATAACTAACTCTCAGAATTATTTCTTTCTAAACATTTTTGGAAAAGTTTTCATTTGAAAAAATGTTCCTATGCACCATCCAGTCCTTCTCCCCATAGGAAGCCTGTTCACAGCACAAACTGCAGTGGCTGCAGAGAGACAGTCTTTACAGAAAGAAAACACCAGGCATAAAACCTAGGCCAGTGTTGGGGCTTCCCCTCTGCCCCCAAAAGGGCATTTACCCCAGAAACCCCACTTCTCCTCAAAGCAAGGCTACAGCTGTTCCAAAGACAAGCCATCACTGCAATGCAGAGAAGCAACATTTTAAGGAAATTCAAAGCAGCGTCTTTTCAAACTCCCATCTTTGCTTGCTTAAATCCCCTGTGATCCCCATCCATGCTCAAAGGTCCCAAGCCCCATAGGGTGAGCCCTATATGTATAAGTGAGGCTGCAGAGGTGGTCCAAAGCTCACCAAACATGAACTTAGGACACAGCCACCATTAATGGAAGGGCTGCCTGGGGAAAGAGCCCAACACCAGTGAAGTTGTACTTTGTATGCTCTTCCACTGTCAGACATCATGGGTGAAATAACAAATGATATGTACAGGATACTGTATTTAAATGTCTTTTCCTTTGCCTGCTCCTTATCTTCCTTTTTTTCAGCGCACAGAGTAATTCATCAGAGTGCAATCCTGGGAGGTTTCGATTCCAACACTTCAATTTACAGCAAAATCTCAGCAGTTTTGGCAAGTACTTGTATGTGTGGACAAGCAGACCATGTCAGGAAGAGCCTAAGTCCTTGACTCAGCAAAGCCCAGCAGGGAACACTCAGCCTATAGAAGCCGAGCAATCAGGCTCAGGGTTTAGTGTAGGACTTGGGTATCCATGCTTCAGAATCCCTGCCTGGCTTGGGGCAACTCAGTCCATCTCCCTTGGGCCTTAACTCCCCAGTGCAAGCCAGAGACCCTGATCTCTTCTCCTGCACCAGGCTGATGTGGCAGTGCCTTGGAGGCTGGACACGACTCACACAATGGTTACAGGGGCATTCTCAGTGCTAAGGAGAGACAGATGCAGCAAACCCTTGGGGGAGGGAAAGAACTTAAGAAGATTAAAGAGCACAAAGTCTGACTAGAAGCCGAAGCAGCCACACTCTTAAATCATTTAAGCACTTCTGAAAACTGTTCCTTGATTCAGAGGTTTAAGCACCGTTTGTCTCCCACTTTAAAGAATAAAGACCAGCAAGGAGCAATGGACCTGATACAATTCAGTGCTGCCGGGACATCTGCTGAACACATGCTTTTCGTGCAAGGATGATGACAAGTAAATGCCATCAGTACAAAAGGATGACGAGGTCACAACAGAGAAGTATTTAAACATTCCTACCTATCCCTCTTTTTCTCAGCATAATGTTAATAATTTACTGTAAAATGTTAAAATACTGAGCCCTGAGATATTCGGTCAATAAACATGACCGATGAGCAGAATTTCATCTTGTGAAATAAATAAAAACTATTACCCGGTTTACATTTGGCAGCTCAGGCCTATAACTCTGTGATGTTCAATTAACCAACAGCTTTGAACGGGCATTAGCACCTTAAATAATCCGTGGCATTGCACACAGAACACTGCTATTAATTTTCTTACCATGGTGCAAGCTTCCAAAAAAACAATAAAACAAACCAAAAATAAACAAAAAACCCCAACAACATCAAGCTGATTTTCTGGGCAACAATTTTTAGGTCAAAGACAATCGTACAAAAACATCTCTACACAGTAGATCCTATCCATGACATCAGAACAAGAATCTAAAATATCTCACCAGTATTCAACAGACCAAAGGGTTTTAGGTAGCAAACTGCCTTTGAATTACTTAACCAGCGTGAGCTGTGGCAATGATTCTGGAGCAACACTGAATCCCTGCTCTTTGGAGCGTGTTCTAGGTCCACTTGCAATCACAGGAGACACCAGTTATTACAGCTCTTCTAGTTTGTGGATGTTGGGAGTTTGGGTTTTTTCCTTCAACTAAAATTATCTGCAAAGTAGTATTTTTAGCCTCAAACCAGAGGCTCTTACTAAGCAGTGGAATTCAAGCTCTGGTGGCAGCCATGTGGACAGTCATGAACAGTCTCAGCTCCTCAGAGCTGCTTGCTAACCCTGAAACCCCCTGATTTCTGTTTAAATGTAGGCATGGTGAACACAAGTACTTACACAGCCTTCAACAGAAGGCAGAGCCAGGACAGAACTAAACTGGATTACATTATGAAGATGGGACACACCAGGAATGGCTCCTTCCTGCACATCTCAAGCTGCAGAGGGAGGTAGGGACGGAATAAACACGGCACTAATATCTTCCTTCCACAGTTTTTGTGTGACCTTTGGTAGGTCTCGGCAGACATCTCTCCCATCTGTCCTAGTTCCAGTGTACCTTTTGTGTCTCCAAGACAGCCAGGCGGGACAGAAGCCGAAGTCAAAACATCTGTCAGCCTGTGCCGCTACAGACAAGAGTGGCTTTTTGCGTGAGAGACCACAGCACCACAAAAGCATTGGCAGGAGGCCTAGATCTGCCAGACTCTGTAGCTGGCTGTATGAGAGGGACAGATCTGACAAGGGCAAACATTTCCAGGACACGAGCTGCAAACACACTAATGGGCTTAGGGACAAAAACCAGCCACCCAGGAATTGCACTGAGCAATAGGGGGACAACTCTGAAAGGGAAAGATGAAACTGCGGCAAGATGAAAGGGAGCAGGAGGGCTGGAGCTATGCAGAACGAGACTGGCAGCGTATCTGGGATTTAAAATTAGCCTTACGCTGATCTAACCAGCCTTGACTGCATTTCAGCTCTCACACAAACACCCTGACGCACTTGGCCAAGGACAACCCCTGCTGAGGGCATGTAAATCAGACAGCAGCACGTCCCCCACCTTCTCCTCCTGCCTGTCACCCCACAGCCATCAGTCCCAGCACACAGCAGCTCCTGCTGGAGGAGATTCCCAGAAGCAAAAGTGACCAGGGACAAGGCTGGTGAGCAGGAGAGGGCTGGCCGAGTGTCTCCTTTCTCCAGGGTACACTCTTTCTCTTGAACAGCAGGAAAATGCCCTACATGCCCTTCTCCCTTCCTCTACCAGCCAAGACCATAAACCAACCTTGTCTGAGTGGCACAAGCAGCCACCCAGGCCACAGTGCAGCCATCTGAGTCCACACCAGCTCTTGCACTGCTGGTAAATAATAAAAAGAATAAAAATATTGTTCTGCATATGCAAGGAATAAAACACTGAGACAGCAATTTTCAGGCAGCAATGCATCCTCTTTCCCCTCTTCTCTTCCCTAGCCCTATTCCTGTTGTACTTTCATGTGCCTATCACTGCAAACAAAAGATGTATGCCAAGCTAACGAAAAGTCTGAGCTGTGATATGTGGGTGTATAAATGAGCCAGCATGGCCCCTGTGTGCACGGAGTAATTGCAGGAAACACATTTCCAGACCTGTCAGGAGTCATTTGTTTTAGAAGGAATAAAAGATAGCTGACTTACTTTCCCTTTCAAGCAAGAAAGAAATAAAAATTAAAAAACAGAAAGAAAAAAGAGAGAAAAGAAAATGTATTAATAACTAAAAGGTAAGGAAACATTTCTGATGGGTGCTCTCCTTCCTATCATTATTAGTGTGATGGATGTGCTGAGAGACCCCAGCTGCTTGTACAACCTGGTGCTGTACAACAGAGGGCTCGATGCAGCTCCCTCCTGGCAGTATGACAGGAATAAACAAGAGAGAAAAGAAACATTCAGGGGAATAGAGAGATCTGCCTGAGGTGGCACAACAGACCTGCAGCAGAGTCAGAAATCCTGGCCAGAGGAAGTCCAGATTTCCTATATATACCTCAGTGCTGCTCTGCTTTCCTACAGTATCTCCAGAGCTGCATGATTTCCTCACAAAGGCTGCCTGAGCTCCAGATAACGCTGCAGAAGCTGAGAGAGCAAATATCCAAGCCATGGCGAGGAACATGGATGCCCTCTGTATCATTATGAGGTCCAGGTATGTTCCCCAATTCTCCTGTAAAACTAAATGACTTGGCAGGTTCAACTTTCATTTACAGGAGTGATGCACTCTCTTCCTCAGTGCCCAGCCCCCAGCTGGAGATAACTTCACTCAACATCATTCTCTGGGCCTGGCCATCCAGCCAGTTTTTTACCCAGTTAACATTCTACTAATCCATAACTGTTCTTAAGAGGCACAGAGCATCTCTGATCCTACTGGAAAGCACTGTGATTTTTCATTGCATCCTCTGCCATTTCAAGGCTCAAAAGATCCTATCATCACTCCCAAGTCCAACACTCCTGTTCTGCACTCTCTGCATGTGGTCAGAGCACACGTGTCAGGGCTAAGGAATGAGCTGTCACCACACCAGCTATGCTTTGGCTTACACAGAAACACCTCCTGACTTCCAGCTCCGAGGGCTCAGGCCAGCATCTGCTCCACCAGCAAAGCAGGGGCACCCAGGGTGACGAAGGTTTGATACAAGCTGATGAAGTCAAGTTGGAGATACAAATGAACTCCCCCACTGTGGCTCCTCGTTCTTCTTCAGAGGGCAGGCTGAACACAGACACTTGGAAGCCTCTGGATAAGACAACAGACATTCATAGATACACAAGCAATACAGATTTGTTCCTTGATCCAGAGTGCCTAGGTTCATTCCCCAGGGATGACCCTAGTCAGGGTCGTATCCTTTCTTTTAGGAAGAAACAGAATTTTAAAAAATCCCATCTGACCGTACTTGAAGAAGATAAACCACTTAGCTGAGCTGTGCAAAGAAGTAGTCAATGGAAAGGTAATTTGTGTTCTGAATTAATTTGATGAAGGCAAAGGATTCTTTTTCAGTGCCTTGAAATATTAGGTTGGAATTCTTGTTGGCTCTCTAAAAGATCACAACAGATCACAGTACTTTTCAGATGCAGGCTTAAAGCAAGCCAGAGCCAGGGTAGCACCAGGACAAAATGACAAAATCAGACAGTCAGGATCTGGAGAAGTGCCTGCTGCCACATCCTGGGTTACTCAGGATCAACTACAATTACATCTCTATGTGTTGGGGATGCTCAGGGATTCACTCTCAGTACTGGTCTGTGGATGAACTGCCTCTGATCTGAAGCCTCTGATCTTTAATCCCCATGACCAGCAGGTCCTCCTGCTCCCTTGTAAGTCATCACTGATGCTGGCAGTTGCTTTCTAAGGTGCATCTAGAAAGGCAGGATTAACCAGAATAGTAAACTGTATGTCCACCACATGTGAGGAGCCAAGAAAACAAATTGTGTTGCAGGAAATCCCCTTGGCTTTTTATCAGCACTAGTAGTGAACGCTGGGGAGCCACTCAGCAGCTTTCTGTTGCCTTGCTGGGATTTTCTACAGGTTGCAGGGGACTGATTTATAAAAGCCTCCATGCCTAACTTAAACAAGGCATCCACCATAAGCAACTTGGGAGCAGGCAGAGATACTTACTGTCTCAGATAAAAGCTTTTACCTTTAGATACCTCAACAGTTTCAATACCTTTATCAGCCTACACCCACAAAGTCGAGTAGTACTACTTTCCTCATCTCATTTCCGACAACCTGAGCTATTGAGAGGCCATTTGAATTATTCAAGGCCATGTGGGAAAACCCGAGGCAACATAAAAATATTGGATTGGTGTTCTTGCATCGCCAGCACTGCAATTGTTCTCCTGAAGCTGTTTTGTCATAGAATCATTAAGGTTGGAAAAGGCCTCTAAGATCAGTGAGTCCAACTGTTAACCTGCCACCACTGAGTTCACTTTCAAACCAATGTCCCCAAATGCCACATCCAGGTGTTTTTTAAACACTTCTATTGAGAACACATTTTTGAATACTGTCTATTAAGTAACTCCCACAAAGGGGCTCCCAGGGAGTAAAGCTCTACTGTAAGAAAGAGGATCTATTAAAAGTGCAGCAGAAACACAGGACTTCCACCCAAGTGATAAGTTTCCAGTGACAGAGTGATGCTGTGCATTCTCCAATAGGAAGTCCTCAAAGGAGGTTTCTTCAGGGTTCCCATTGCTGCCCAAGAGCCTGACTCCGATACACCAGCACTAACAAAAACACAGGTTTCAGTTCCTCCTCCGCCCCCACACACGCTCACCCAGCCTCTCTCTCTGTCACACAGATATATTTACTTACTTTCAATAATAACAGTAATAATAATAATAGTAGTAGTAGTAACAACAACAACATAGCCAGAGTTCTCCAACAATCTTCACAAGGGATAGGGTTATGCAACCCTTCCCAGGTCATGGCAAAACACAATCTGAAACCAGTCAATACCTGATTTTCCCTATCTGACATGAAACCCTATGATTCTGTCTTCTTTTTACGTCTGCTAAATATTAGTGATACAGGGGGAAAAGGGAAAGAATGAGGAATAAGACTTTTATTTCTATCAACTGAAAAGGACTCATTTCTGGAACCCTTTCAGGGCAAACTTTTGATTTTAGAATAAAGAACATAACCAAGGCTACATAGTTCTCACCCACCTCTTACTCACTCCCCTCTTTTTTCAATCTGCTGATTGCAGACTAAGGGAAATTACTGTTTTTACTTCATTAGAGCAGTATCTGGAGGACTTGGACAAGATGACAGCACCATCACACAGGAAGGGCACAACATTCAGTACACCACTGGGAGAGGAGGGAAGAAGAAAGGTTCTGGGTTCCTGAGTAGTCCTCCTATCTTCAGACTTATGCTGCCTCACTAAAACTCTTCTTTCTTGTACTACATAATTTTGTACTTCCTTAAAGGCAGGGATTTTTTTTTCCAGGCTATCATGCACACTTACCCACAATTTTCTGCTCTGAGATCAAACCTGTCCTCTTCTGCCACCACTCTCCAGTATTTCTCATTTGTCCTTCTCACCCTCATCCCAGTCATTTCCTTATCTCCTATCTCTTCTGCTCAACTTTGAACCTGTGCTGCTCTGTGCCCTCCAAATGACCTCAGAAAGCCTGCTGGTACTCTACCCTCTTGAGGCTGTTTCTTCTGTGCAAGACTCTTTCCTCAAGATTCTGATTTGCAAAACAGCTGAACTACCACCACCACTCCAGTGGGTTTCCAGGGGAGCTCCAGGGTGCTCAATGCTTCAAGAAAAAACATTTTCATTTGTTCAACTACATAAGCAAAGGCAGAGCCCAGCTAAATAGCCACTGTGTGGTTCATTTCTGTCTGCATGCTCGACTGGAAGTCAGAGCTCCCATTCAGATCCTACCTTCGTCTCCGTCTTACTGATTCTGGGTAAGCACCTGAACTTTTCTTCCACTGTTCCATCTGTAGAGCCAAGGTGATTGCACCTCTGTCACAGAACTGCTGCAGATTTAACTCATCTATGAGTTCATAGTGCTCTGAGTTCCTCAGATCAAGGGTGCTGGGAAGCGCACGGTGCTGCAGTTGTAGGAGATGTGCTTTTGCATGATCACAAGCTGAAAAGCAATCAACCATCAAGGACAATGGTGCTTTCCTGACACTCCTGTCCTTTAACATTTTCCACTTTGAACACAGTCATGTATTTCATTTCTGTCCTCTGCTTTCCTTCTCTTGCTGTTTGAAGCAAGCCTCTAGGCACAGCCTTTTCTGATTAGAGCAAAGAGAGAGACCTCACTTCACTATGATCTACTATCCCAGACAGCCCTGGCCAGCAATCCAATCATCCAAGGAAACACTGGAAAGCACTGCTTGTGCCACTACTATCAGGGAAATAAGCAACAATCTCCAACAGCCACAGGGAAGACGGCCACACAAATTAAATTACAGTTTCCACCACACACATTAAAAACAAGAACATTCCTGAAAATCCTTATGCCTGAGCCAAATTTTTTGCCCACAGGAAGATTCTACAAGGCAGTGAAACTACCCAGAAGTTTAAAGTTACTGTTATGTATAATTACCTGCATTCCAGCTCTGGTATTGCAGCAGTTCCTACACAGCTGCTTCTTTCACATACACACACACAAACCAAGACACAAACCAGGCTTGCCCACTGGAGGCGAGGTCCACATGCATGCAGGTATCAAACATACTTCTGGCCTGGAAAGTGACACTTAGTATTTTCTACCTTATTCTTGTACTCAGTACCTGCAATCAAGTTGAACACGCTAGCTCAAATATAAGCACTTGCAGGAAGAGACAATTCCCAGACCTAGAAACTTGTGAGAATCCCTCTAGTTTCTGTGAGGTAAAGCCCAGGCACGCAGGTGACTGAAAAGGAAGTTTTTCTTTCCTTGCCTGTGAATAAAGGATAGCCTGCAGTGCCCAGTGCTACCTGCCCAACCCAGTAACCTGTGGAGCAACCACAGCTCTGTGTGTGTGCACATCCTAAACACATCAGGGTAAAGAAAAGGTAAAAGCAGGAAACATTGAAAGTGGATGGTAAGAAAACTGAAAAAGGACAAAACACAAAGAGGCACACAGCAAAAACTATCCTTGGGAAAGGGTACTTGAAAGAAAAATAGCCACAAAACCCCCTCAACTCAGTCACATGACATCTTAAATGTTTGTCTAACAAGCATTCTGCTTGTTAGATTGTTACAAAAAATATATTGCTAGCTTCTTCCTAGTTGCTGCCTTCTGGTAAAGTTTACCTGGGCCAGTTTCTCTGCCTTTCTCCTTTCCTGCTGTTTGTAACAGCAGACAATGATGAGCTGAACCCTCTCTTCGATGCAGATAAGGCTTCATTTCTGTGTCACCTGAGGTCACTTGCATCTGCTCAGTCCTGTATCTCAAGGGTTTCAATTAATCATTGCCAGCTCAGCCGGAGACTGGGATCATCCATTTGCAGGCTGCGAGTCTGGTTCGGAATCTCAATGCAGGCAAACTCTCGCCAAGCTTTCCCCTGGTGCACATGCATAAAGGACTAGAGAGATACCCACGTCTGTGATCGCTGCCCATGCACCTCCAGCAAGGCCAATGTTTTGCTTCCCGATCTTCATGGACGAGAAAATGCCTCTCTGCTGGGTATTAAACTGTGCTATACAGGAAGGAGGCTGGGTATTGCCGGGCTGATTGCACTGATTTGCAATGGCACAGTGCTCAGTTGTGCCATATACTGAGAGCACATGATGGATCTGCATGTGCTGCATGATTTGCTTCAAATTTGTGCCCAGGTAGACACTGGCTATAAGGTCTTATGCAGGATAAGTCAGAAATACTGAGCTTCAACATGGAAATTCTAGTCCCTAAAACACCCATATTTGAGCATGGAAATCCCTATCCTGGATTTTTTTTAGAACTGGCACAGATCCATTCCTCTCCTTGGGGTAAATTCTTAAGGACTCAATCAGTCAGGATGGAAAATACTGCTCAAAGCCATCAGATTACAACCTATGTTCATTCTTAGCAGATTTCCCTTGAACCAGGTCACTCTATTCTACTCCCAGTGCTCCAGATTTCAACACCTGTTCAGCTGTTGTCACGCACTGTCCAGACACACAAGGCAGCAGGAAACAATTCCACAGATTTCAACACTCACTGCTGAAGAATTAATATTAACTTAGTTGATTAGCATGGTGAGGAGGGACAGGGAAGGAAAAAGGGGAGAGGAAGAAAAAGTGTGCAGAAAGTAACAGCATGACAAGCCTGACATTTCTTTCCTTGCTGTCTTTTTTTCTGGTGCATGGGCTTCTAAGCATTTGTGAATATTGAAAACATAAGTGAGCACAAAGTAATGCTATCCAGGAAGAAATCTGGTGAAGCATGACATATTGGTTTCCTACTAAAGATTGTCATCATACCACATTCACCAAGGAGCAAGAAAATTGCCTCTAAGAAGCAGCTTGGTAAATACCAAGGCAGTACCATCCACTCATCAACCTCCCCACTTCCATGGAGAGAAAAACCATGCTTGAGGAAGATGCAGGATTATAATTCAAATGAAAAAAAAAAGTAATTAAAACCTAATGCTGATAGTGAATAATCTATCCCTCTCTGAGGTACAGGAATCCCTTTGAAAAGCAAAGCCATAATCTGACACATCTGCAGTGACTTTCTGAAAGCAAAAAGAGAAGAAAAGACATTTGAAGAATGCTTTTGTTCTATGTCATCAGGAAAGGCTAATGTTGAGAAAGTCACTTGATAAAAATTGGCTGGTGCTCCCTCAATTCTCAGCTGAGCAGCAGACCTGGAGTGCAACCCTGAATCTGACACTCCCCTCATAGTGCTGGCCCACATCCTTATCGTGCCCTGCAACAAACCTCACTTCTCCTGATGATTTTTTTCCCCTCAGGAAGTCATCTTAACAAGGAAAAACCAAAGGACTGTTACAGAAGATGTCAACAAAGAATCATGACTACATCCCTGGTACTGAAGCACTACACCGGCTACTCATTTTAGTTTAGGCTTTTAGTTCACTGCTTTTTGAAAACGGTGACTTAAAACCACCCCACCGCTCCTCCCACCCCACAGCTATGTCTGCCCTCAGCCAGGCCCACGACTCCCAGGGGGTGCCGGGTCAGCTCTTCACAAAGCAAGGTACAAATGGGATCAAGGAACTGAGGCAGCTTCAAAAAAAAACAAAAAACACAACACAACTACCTAAAACCACCTTCCTACTGCCTGCCCCCCCTGCAAATGTATTTTCTCTAAAATGATGAGCCAAGTTGGTGCCCTGAGAAGGGTGGCAGCATGTGCAGTTGCACACAACAATGGATGGAGATGCTGCTATGCCTTATGGGTGTAAGGTAGCGCAGCCGTAGCTAAAACACGTATTGCTGCCAAAAAAACTATCACAGAACAACAGCCTTAATAAAACAGTGGTTTACACTCATTTTCCAAAGGGTTTGATGACTAAACAAGTGGCAAGACCAGGTACAAAGACTACTTGTCCTCCTTTGTCATGATGATTGATGATAATGTTAAAGTTAATGGTACTTCATGCACCCATCAAAATATTATCCCCCCCAGGGGGGTACAATGTGGCAAAGATAAATGAGGAAATGAAGTCTAGCACAGTATATTTGCTCCTCAAGCCTCCTGATTTATACTGCACAGGAGGGATGCCTTGCACTGAGCTGACGTGTGGCAGAGCCATACATCTGCTCAATTATCTCAAACAGTTCAAAGACAGCTGCCTGCTTCATCAAAAGCACCCGCGTGTGCACTAACAGTGTGAAAGGCCACAAATACATAAAACAAAAAATGCATGAAAAATATCTGTTAATGGTACCACATTGGTTTTTGTAACAGATTATTTTGTGCACGCAGGAGTCTGGGGAAAGCAAGATTATAAGGATTTAAAATTATTGGTCGTGTTTTTCACTAACGGTTAGCAATTAGAAACTTCAGAGTTTTTACAGAAACGTAAAGGAGCCACTCACGAAAAAGTTAAAAAATCTTTCCCCCATCATACTAGCACCAGTGGAGACTAAAAGGGGAGAAAGAGATGAAGTATGTGCAGAGTTCTCCACTGCTTAGAAAGCACTGATTAGCTGGCTCTTCCCAACACTAACCTTGTTCACCTTCCCATCCCAGCAGATTTGAGGAGCTACAGGGACTCGGGCAGTCAGCCTATTGCCATTAATTATCTCCAAGACTACTCTCACTATAAAGAAAGGCATGCAACACCTATTCTCACCTCGCTATCCTATCTCCTACACCCAGGAGCTAGGTTAGTCTAACTGGTGTCAGCTGCAAAACCAGCTACTAAACCACGTATGTAGGTGTAAAACAACCACGGCCAAAGCTGCTAGGGAGACTGAAATCCATATATTCAGTAGTTTCTGCACCTTATGCAAGTGTAGGTTAACTTTTTTTGAATCATAATGACTATGAAAAAGAACAATACAAAAAAGGAGAGTGAAAGATCTGTAAGAGGTGCCTAAAGACAATGAAAATTGCAGTCTCTGTGAACTATTCAAATACATCCAGTTCTCATCACTCAGCATCCAGGAGGGCCCATTTATCTTGCATTAGGTTTTTATGGCATGCTTTTGCCTTGGGCAGGACTTTTGAGCTGTGACTATCTGAGTGGGGAATATTTAAATTTAAAGAAGATAGTGACTGTAAATGTGTTGATTAAGTACTTTACAAACATTATTGCAAAAGGTGAGGCAATTCAGAAGCTACCTCTTTTAAATAAGTACAGAAAGTAGAATCCAGGCAAGTCCACTCCACTGTATTAAAGCTTTGGTATAGCAAGCAGGGGAGCATCCTTCCATACAACACAGTATATGGAAGTGTAAAATATGAACCTCAGGTTGCCTACCCACAAGCTCACCCAATTTCCTTCTGGAGCTGTCCAGGGACATATCAAACATGTCTGCTCTAGTGTGTGCAAAATTAGATTTCACAAAATAAACCATATTAATAAAATTTGTGTTGATTTTGAATGCCAAGGAGACTGTTTGGGTATTTCAACCATTTGCCATGGTCCAAAGCTGAGAATATCAGCTCTTTTGGGGCATCTCAGAGTTAGCCTTTGAAATCTCAAAGCTCACATCCATATTTTCCATGTGCAGTACACCAGGGCACTTTTTGGAAAGGGATGGGACTGATCCACAATTAGCAGCTATCTCATTACCAGTGGCAGTAACTGAAATCACTCTTCAGGAAATAAGTGCTCCATGAAAGAGGATCCATAGTCAGCTCCAATCTGGACACAGAAGGAACGGGTACATTTCCTCACTATTTTTGTCATCAAGAGCTACATGTTAAATCTGTCATACAAGTCTTAAACCTTCAAACTGGTTGCAAATCAAGAATTAAAAGCAGCACTTGCTCTCCTTAACTTCAGTTGTACTGATGATGATAAAACTATGCATCAGTGCTGGAAATGGTCCCTGCTAAATGTCCCGTTTCATGCCAGAGGGGCAGCGCGTGTTTTTTCTCTCTAACCCCAGGAGACAGCAGGCTAGTAAATCATACTGGATATAAAGACAAAGAACACCAGAAGGCACTACAGGGAATACAGGAATACACGAGGAGGGTCCAGATGTGTTGGTCTTGTGTGTGTGACAAAGCTCTGGCTGCTGCAGCAGACCGTGCTGAGAGCTTGTCGCAGTCAAAAGGTACTGACTGGCCCCGTGGCCTGACCTGCTCTCCCAGCACCAGCCCCTGCCTTTTCTTTGCTGTTTAGTAAAGGTGTTTCAGTGTTACCCATCTCCAGTGAGAGACAAGGCAAGGTCATACATCAGTCCCGCTGCTGAACCACACCAGCAGAGCATCCGGAGGACTGCGAAGTCTCAACATGTGTTAACCTGCTTAATGCCTCTGCTAAAGACGCTTCAAGAATAAATATCTGTCATGGGCAGCTCTCAAGAAACTGCAGACTCAGCTCAGAGGGAATGTGCTGCTGCCATTACTTGAAAACAGCTATTGAAGACAACCCAAAAATATGTGAAGACATCAACTGAAATGTCCCTTATTCTTTGAGATCATTCCATTTTAACAAAAGCATTCCCTTTTCCTTTCAATTAAGCTGGTTGTTATATTTCCTCTTCCTTCTCTCCCAAATAAAACACCAGATCACCACCAACTGCTGCTACAGCAGGTATCAGTGAAGCTTAAATGCTTTATCTCTTTCAAGCATAGAGGAAACAAGGTCTAGATTTTGTCTAGACACTTGAGAGTGACTCCCAGCACACAATTTTATTGTGATCTCCATTTACCATACCTAATAATTTTCCCTATCTTCTCTTCCATCTTATGGGGACATAAACAAAGATGAGCCAAAAAATACCAAATTTTCTCAGATTTAGGAAAAGTCAGGTTAAATACACTATATTTTACCAAGAAACCTGGGTATGATAACTTAAATCAAGCCTAGCATGCAGCTGGAGACATGAATTCACCCCTTCCGTTCTTGGTATGGTACAATATCACAGATGTTTCTCCATTTGTAATTCA
This sequence comes from Oriolus oriolus, assembly GCA_013400235.1. Lineage (NCBI taxonomy): Eukaryota > Metazoa > Chordata > Aves > Passeriformes > Corvidae > Oriolus > Oriolus oriolus. The sequence goes on from VXBT01006601.1 coordinate 393,689, forward strand.
GTAACAGTGCAAAAATGCCAAGTTAGTCAGCAGATTGCATGTTTGGTGTAGACAGGCTTCTAGGAGGACATAAGCCCCCTTTCCTACTCCTCCTCACCCCAAACCCTTACTCTGCAACAGTCAGGTATGATGCCCAGAACAGACACCGAGGACATGGAAAGTGATGCTGCAACTCTCCTCAAAAAGGAATGTTTTGTCCCAAAATCTTCCACAGTGACAACACATCACTGTGCACAGCCCGGACCCAAAAGGATGCCAACCTTCCCACACACCTTTATCCAACAAGTCCCTCCAGTCCATTTGTATTCTGTGTCCACGGGCTGGCACGTTTCCCATCTGACATCAGAGCAATTTAATTTTCTTATGGTAAGTTGGGAAAAAAAAAAATCCACCTCCTCTGCCTTTTGGTCCATGTTTAAACATCTAAGTATGCTGTCTCAGTGATGGCATTCTGTGCCACAGGAATGACAAACCTAGCATAGCACAGTGGCTTACACCAATGGCCAAAAACTAACAAAAGTAGGATCACCCGAGAGAGAAACAGGTGATCCATCTTCTACTCAAATGTGCTTCTATTTACTGTCAAAGTATTTTGTCATAAAACCACCATTCACACATACACACTTTCTAAAACCCACCTGTATGTTTAAAATGCTGCCCATTGTCCACGAGTTTCCTCCCAGGAAAGACTCATCTACTAGGCAGATACGTACAGATTACACCATCATCACTCACTGTCAGGGCCCTATGTATAACGTCACACTTTATTTTTTCAAATTGATTAAAGCAACTAAATATATAAATCACAGCTCCCATTCTGTTTTCGGTGATGGACCATAAATTCCTCTGTCATCAATTGATTTTTTTTGTCATCAGCAACCTTGCTCTGACTTACATTTCCCAGCTGGAATACAGCAGTAACAAATCTATCCCATACAGAGAGTTCTGTTTAGACAAGAAGCAACTTGCCACAGCCTTTACCATGAACTTCATACACCCTTAAGCTTTAAAGGATTAGGAGGCCTCAGCAATCAAGGGAGAACCACCACTGATTAAAGGCAGGTCCTAAGAAGGCAAATAAGAAGAGATCCTTACAGTTTCACTAAAAACAGTAAAGCAACGTATTTTTGAAACAGTGTTCATTAGAACTGAGTACATTTAATGACCAGGTATGCAGTATGCAGAATGAATTTGGAGTGGGGTGAGCAGTGTTATGTAGTTTCAACCAAAAGCAAAGGATTCACTAGAGCTAGGCAAAGCTGGCTTGCAATAAAGAGATGCAAAATGGAAAGATCATATTCCAGCAGGATGGGGAAAGAACAGATGAATCAACCGAGACGAGGACAGCTTTGGGAAGCAATTTGTGGTGTAAAGGCACAGGATGGGGGAAACGAGCAGCTGAAGCTCACAAAAAGCAGAGAAGTGTGAAGGCTTGCAAGGAGATACTCATTCTGCATAGACAGTGAAATAGTAAATGAACACTGTTCACAAGAGAGTTTGGGATATTCTTTGCTTCCACAGTCTTGATGACATAACTTCTTTGCAGGTGTCTAAAGCAAAAAAACCCTAGTAATTCCTCTACTGTCCAATCTTTGTGCTGAAACATCAACATATGCTTCAGTGCTACCTCTACTTCATCTCATTCGTCTCTTCCTTCCTCCTTAAGCACCTTGGACAAACAACAAATGGCTCAAAAGTGATGAGCTGGGAATGGTATTTAACCGAAAAGTCATTAAACATTGGCACAGGGAACAATGCTCCCTGAAACACGGAGCTGTAATTATTTTCCCACTTTGAATAAGTCACAGAAGATAAAGATGAAAAGCCTACTACATTTTCAGGAAATTTATTACTACTTACTTAGTGCACAATTTCAGGCATTGAAAATGGCTGGAGTCAGGAAGTTTTAAAGTCTGTGCTCTCAAAAGCAGAGCCACTTAAAACTGCCTTTTGCACATTTAGGACTAAAATAAAAGTGCACTCCATGGGCTATTGATTTATCCCAGCCAACCGCAACTTTAGAGAACACATCTCATTATAAAATGCTCGTGGATGTTCTCCTAGTTTGTGGTTCATTTACAGATGATTATAGCACTGTTATTTCATACATCGGTGCTTTGTAATAAACAAAAGCATTGCCCTGGAGGGGCTTCAGTTTAACTGACATTTCTTCCAGGCACATTCTGTTTGAAGATGGTGAGAAAGTGCAGGAACTCCCTCAAGGACAACAGTCTTACAAGGGCACCCCATCAATTTACTGAAAGCCCACACATCAACTTGTCCATGTGAGGCCAAATGACAAGTTCTTGTCTCAGTATGTGGGCTTGCAAGGCTAGTGTGTCTCATAATTTACCTATCTCTTTGAAAGCTAAAATTCACGGCGTGATTTCAAGAGCACAAATGGCTGAAAGTGAAACATCCCGTTTGACAGATGTCACATCACCAGCTCACATCTGACCTGAGCTCTTGAACTGAATAGGATTATGGTTCGCCACTTCTTGAGATCATTCAAAATAAATTTAAGCTTTTTCACTACTACACACACAGCGCAGGCGATTAGGGAGCTGTAATGTTTTTTAGCTGGTAGGGATCACCATTGAAAGCTATTGCCCAGGTGCAGAGAGCAATTCCTGTTCCAGCACGTTGGGATGCCAGGAGCAGGGCTGGCACATGTCATCTGTCCTTAGCACAGCAGAGAGGTAAGACCCAAAGAGAGGCCTTAATGTTATAAATTGTGGTGAGAATGGGCCTCATGTCCTCAAGGAAAGAGCCACTCCAGCTGACATGCTTTGTGGCCTGAGGTAAGACATCTCTCTGTAAAATCAGAGCAAAAGACTTGATTGCCTTTGTGAAGTGTCTTTAGACAACAGGCATTACCCTCAATATGAAGGATTCATTCTACAAGCTACATATGCACTGTCCTATAAAAGCACTTCACACCACTAAAAGCCTAAAGAGTGCACCTGAACAAAAATTTTTACATCACTGTAGGGTTTTTTAATTTTATCTTGTTTAATTTCCAGTTAAATACTCATTCTCTGTTCAACTTTAGTGGTGGCCTAAGTATTATTTCTGAGATAGAACAGATCTGAAAATTAAGTGGCTCCTACTTGTACCACTGGGCTGAGGGAGCCGGGGTTGTTCCACCTGAAGGAAAGGAGGCTCAAGGGTGACCTTATCACTCTACAACTGCCTGAAAGGAGACTGTAGCAAGGTGGGGGCGAGCCTTTTCTCCCAGGCAACACGGCAGGAGAACACAGCCTCAAGCTGTGCCAGGGGAGGTTCAGGTTGGACATCAGGAAGAATTTCTTCACAGAAAGGATGGTCAAGCATTGGAATGGACTTCCCAGGGAAGTGATGGAGTCACCACTCCTGGAGGTGTTCAGCAAACAACTGGATGTGGCCTTTAGTGCTACGGCTTAGTTGACAAGGTGGTGACTGGTCAAATGTTGGACTCTAATGATCCTGAAGGTCTTTTCCAACCCTAATGATGCTATGATTCTAAGAATATAATTCATGTAAAAAATAAGGCAAACAAAATTATGAATTCCAAATGACCGCTCAGAAACCACAGTTCAAACATTATACAGGACACCCTCACAGGTCTCTGCAAACCCTGGTACTGGACCCACAGGAAAAACCCACATAATTTATGGAACAACACAAGCAGCAGTTTGCAATACAACTCTCCAACAACAAAGTCCTCGAACTCTCAATTTTATTTCATGATCCAACATCCATAGTCACATGCAGCAGAGAGAGTTTAGAACAAAGCGTAAAAAACTGTTGCAAACAAAATAACGAGAACTAGCTCCAAAATATGAAGCAGTATTGTCCTTGTTCTTCAACCTTCTTTGAGAGCTTTCCTAAATAACTCACTTGGCCATCAGTTTGAAAGGCAGGGTTGGTCTTTTTAAGCATTCACCTGCCTCAAATTTAGTATAATCTCTAGCAACATACAGATGTATTATATATATTAACTAACAACTTATTTTTGAAGAGCAGGACCAAATTGAAAATTTCACTCCCACTCTACTATGGTTGAATTCAAATAGTTTAAACACAGCTTCCAGTGATGCCACACCATGTGCTAAGTGTTACACTGAGCAGCCAGAAGAGAAGTTGTAAAGAGGAGGAGGAGAAGGAGGAGATGCCACTTGGCTAGAAAATGAGCCAGGAATCAGATGCCAGCAAGAAAAACAAATTGACTTCTCCTGAAGAGGATTAGGGGGTTTTTTATTAAAAGATTTAAAAAGTAGATTGTCTGGCTGAAAAATGAACAGGTGATGGGTCTACTTAAAGTCTGTTTTGCAGCACAGCCCAGGTCCAAGAATGGATAGAAACTGAACTGTAAAAACACAGCATCATCATTGTCATCAGTTATACCCATCAGAATAACAGCTCTCTGTGACTGTACAGTCATCTTATAGTCACAGCAAGGCACAGTGATACAAGGAAGTCTGTTGTAGCCGACAGATTTCTATAAAGAAAATCAGGGCCAGTGACAGGTTATGGCCTGATGCTAAATTTCACCAAGCTGGTCTCTATGAATTCAAACAGGCCTCAAAGAGTATCTCCTCCCAAAACTCTTTGCATTGAGCGAGGCCCCGTGCTTTCATTCAAACAGGACAGTGCTATGGATCTACAAACAGATTACGAGTGGGGTAATCTATACATCAAAGTGATCATCCAAAAGTCCAAGAGTGTGATTTAAGTTTCCTGCCCAAATCCTCCATTTAGAAACTGAGATTCTATGCAAAGTAGGCTGGCTAGAGGAGATTTTTGTCTTAGAACAGCAGCCTGATCTGTTGTGAAATAAGATGCCCAATGCTTTAGTCAATGCCCACATTATTCAGATTCTCAGGAGACAGATACTCAGGTTGGCCAGGCTATGCATGACAGACCAGCAGGCACTGAGCCTTTCTAACCACCAAGGGTCACTGTTGATTCACTCATCTGAGGAAACAGTGGGGGAAGTACTATTGTTTGTAATAACGAGAAACTGGCTGGGTCTGAGAAGGCCCTCTAATCTCTAAGACCCCTGTCATGGCTTGATGATGCTCTTCTAAGATATGTCCCATGGCAACAGCAGTCCCGACTGCAGTGCACAGCCAAGAGAGATGCAGGTTGGTTGCAGCTGCCCTTCCATTAAAATTCCTCTTCGGTCATTTACATCTCACTCCAAAAGAAAATGTGCTAGCAAGATCCTTAACTTACACAAGCCCATGGACCACCAGCAACTTGGATAACTGACCTGTTGTCCTCAAGGGATACATTAGCCATTACCAAATCTCCACTTGGAATCTCTAAACTTTCATCTTTGCTTAGGCTAAGGAGGGGTCACAGGACCCTCCTGCCCACTGCCACAGGTAAGAGCAATTCTCTATTTTTTTTCCCTGGGAACAGCCTTTTTGTTGATTCCTGACCTTTTTCCTTCTTTCAGGATGGTTTTCAAATTTTCCACCCACTGGGCTAGTATCAAGTGATTCACTAATCAGCCTTACATTATCCTCCTTGTTCAAAGAATTGCGATCATGTCATCATCCTATTTTAAAAAAGGAGAAGAAGATGGTTTTAAGCACCAGTTTACTCTGTCTCAGGCTCTCTGTCTTCGAATGGCAGGGGGAGAGGAAGAACTTCAGTGTTAAGGAGACAACATGCTAACGCACCCCAGAGTGCCACATGACAACCTCAGAAAGCGGCAGCACATCTTATGTACATGAAGCATCTCAGCTTTTTCTTTTCTTTTTAAGAAGGAACAGTGTGCAGCCAGGAACCACCCAAACAGGACAAATTTACACACTCCTGAATAACCCAGCTCCCTTACTGCAGCTTTGCATCTACAGAGAGTCCAGAGGCAGTGAGCTTGCACCAGGATGAGGAACCGGGTGGAATGTTCTGCAACACCAGCTCCAGTTTGGGCCATACCTGGGTCTCAACACTGCAAAGGTGGGAGATATGGGAGTACTCTGAGCTCTCCCTGCCACTACTATGGCAGAGAAAGCAGCACATGAACCTGAGAAGGGAGTCCAGCACCACCCACGGAGAGTGCCAAACAGGTGAATGAAGACACAAGCAGCTTTAAAAGTTTGTACAGGGCAGCAGGGATTGAGGAAAAAGGAAACTAAGATTTAAGAATAAAGGGGAGAGCAGGAAATTGCAACTGCTTGGGCAATGGCAGGGAAATTGATAAGAAAATACATGTATTTGATGGGGCCAGGAGAGAAACTGTAGGTTGAAGGTACACAAAAGTTGCTAACTGATCAAGGGCACAGGGACTGAAGCAGACCTAAAGGGAAAGTGGCCTGACACCAGCTGTAGGGCCACATTGCAAAAAGACAGGCTTGCAACAAAAAATAATCTAGAAAAAGAGGCAGAAGAGGTTGCCCTTGGGAAAACAGGTGCAGGCATAAATGCTTCGCTCCTGTGAATATCCACCTCCTGACCAGAGTGAATACTTCCTGAGTCTCATTCATTCTCTGCTGTCAACAAACTCATGTCAACCTGCTGCCAAGGCACCTCAAAAAGAGCACTCAGCCACATAAAGATGAAGAAATTACACAAATTGTGTCTTATACTTTTGCTGATGTGAAGTCACTCACATGGTTCTCTGGTGGAGATGGAGGACAAGTGGCTACTGAGCTGCAGGTAAAGGCAGGCAGCATCAGAGTTCAGGAAACCTGCTGCAGGAATTGGTGTTAGTGTATATGCAGCCACCTGGGATTGCCAGTCAATCAGGAAGATTGGCTAGATGAATATTCAAAGCCCGGTACTCGGAGGACAATGGGTAGCCAAACCTCTTCTGCTGTAAATTTTCAGGAGGAATATGAAGGAAGAAACCTATCTTTAACTCTTCAAATTACATTACACATTAATTAATTATATTAATTATTCCCTGCACATTCTAAATATAACTTACATCACTCATTTACATCTCTGTTGAATTAAGGGACAACTGACATATGTGTCAGGCACAAGAATCCCATTTACCCAGCATTAGCACAATAGCACCTTCACTTGAGATCATCCCTTACAAAAAGATGCAGCACATTCACACTGGGGTTTCAGCACACAGCAAGTTCCTGCCCTCCACACATTCATGGGCTTGATCAGTGCCAAGACCCTCTATGGCCATTAACAGGACTGCTCGTGAGAGAAAACCAGACCTGTGAGTAAGGACCATACTGAAGCTTAGCTGAGGGGGAAAAATGAATGAGTCCCAGGGAACAGGAGCCAAGCACTTGCATAGTAAAACAAATACAAAGTATAGTCTTGAATATCAATATAGAATACAGGTTCCCACCTGCAGTGTGGGTATTGAATCTTCCCTCAGCAGAGAGAGACAAGTGGCTACAGCCTCCTGTGCAGCCCTGCATGCATCCCTGCAGAACTCCTTGTCTGGGATTCAGAACTGTGCGAGAACAAAGCAGCACTTGAGAAGGAGCTCGGAGCCTGACAGTGCAGCATACAGACAATAAACCTTCCTTTAGGAAAGGACAGAAAGTGTGAGCAAGCAAAAAGCAGAGGCTTCATTAATTTGTGTCCATTTACTAAAGGCAGACTATTCACAGTGTCGAGAACCTCCCTTTCATCTAATGTTTCGGCTATGGCAGAGAATTTCTGACCTGCTGGCAAGGTTGCAGCTGACCTCAAGCACAATGGACCCAAGTACAAAAAGGGAAAATATTATTGCTGTGGTTGTTACAACAAAGACTTAAAAGGTTGTAGTCAACAGCAAAGCAATACTCTGAAACATGTACTACCGAGGGACCGTCACCATAAAAGTTTCAGCAGTAAATATGCCTCTGCAGTAGCAGAAATAGAAGATGGTCTGTGCTCATCATCCAAATTGAATATAAAAAAAAAATTATCAACCAGTCAGGCGATACACACACAAACAGGCGCACACATAAATCTTTCATAAATTGGGAATGTTTCCAGCCTTTGACGCTCTGTCTTCAGTTAACATCGCAGTTTCTCTCTGAGTTACCCCAAAGCTCTAACAGATTGTGTGGCACTTGTATTAGCACTCACCTGGAATGAGCAGAAGGCGAAGATGGTGAGGGAAAGATGGCAAGGAGCACAGCAAGCTCACAGTGGTTTGAGTAATAAAACAGAAAGCAACTGAGGCTATTTGACTGTCTCACCAACAGCTCTCACGCAGCTGTAGCACAAGACTGAATTCATTTCTGCCTTTGCAGTTGTACATACACAACTTACCACCTTCACTGTGAATGGTTCACTTACACACAGAGACAAAATTGACTCCAAAGGGATACTGAATAGTTCTGCCAGCCACTCAAAGAACATATCCAGCCATGCACTGACAAATGCTGCATTTGACAAACATGTTGGCTGCCCAGCCCTTGCTGCCATCGCCCATCCAGCCCTCTACTGTCATGATCAACTGGTCTGTAACTGACTGCAGCCCGACATAAGCTGGTTCTCTCCAAAACACAGAAGATCAATGAAGATACAGAGTGGGCAGCTTCTGCCACTGCACCAACACTCAACAGCCAAAGCGAGGAAACCGACACCAATCATTCTGAATAATAGAAAAAGTCACCTTAGCAAAACTTTGTCACAGCATCCACGTCTCTTGCTGTCAGACTAAACACTGACAGCCTGAATTCCCTACAGACAGGTAAAGAGGCATCAGCCTCTGACAACATCTGATTCTGGTAACATTATCTCTTAAATTTATTTTGGATTTCACAACACATCTGCACTACATCTGCAAGTACCTGGCAACATTATCAGGTGTTCTGGTGGACACTGTGGAGGGAAAGGAAGAAAGAAGGGATGAAGTCCCAGAAGTGACATCTGCTTTAAGGCTCTGCAGCAGTTGGACAACCTTCCCGATAAAAGCCAGTAAAATGTGCATCTGCTTGGAAGAATGAAGGCTCAAGTCCCCACCTCCCAGTGCAGATTACTTATAAAATTATGCCACAGCATTTATTTATTTATAGTAATACAACAGTGCTGAAACAGCAATGAATGGAAGAGTTCTGCCTAACTTTGAGATCTAAAAAGCATTTTCTAAGGCTGCAGGAGAAAAAACCCAAACCAACACATACCAGACTCCAGCCATGCACCCTTCCCTGCTTCTGTGTGATTTTACAGACACTTTACTGATGTTTAGAGGCAGTAGCTCACCAACGTGGATACAGAAAACTGCTGTTTGTCGAGAAAAACAGAGCACAAAGAGCATCTTTCTGCTATTCTGTTCCAGCAAGTCTGCATCTTGTCTTTCCTTCTGTAAGATGTTTCTCCATGGTAAATTAAAATCCTAGCCTCATTCAGGTCTCATGGAACTTCCACAAGATCATCAGCAAAGGCTTTTACATAACATGAGCCATCTTAACTAGAGGATCATGCCTGCTTTAGGATCACAACACTACTACTTATGTCCTTAATGCATCTCCAGGCGATTAGGGTAAAGAAATTAGGAATAACTTTTTAATGAAATCTCTTTGAGAAACAGACACACTGACCACTCATTCATTCAGGGCTTTATGACACAGATATGTCTTTTCTAAACAAAAAGATCATCAAATCTGTTTATGAAGGCCTTGTATCAGCCATGAGGCACTGGAATCTCCAAGCCATTTAAAAGTAAAATGCATCTGAACAAGAGAAACTGGAGAGTAAAATCTGATGCCTGCTAAGCAGGAGCCCCTGTTTCCCCAGCAAAGTGTTTAGTTTTACTTGAGGCAATGCCTGTGCATACCTAAGTGGGCAAGTGTTTATGCTCACTGAGTGCCTGTCAGAAAAACTTACTGCTGGTTATCTCCTGGGCCAAATCCTGATTCAGAGAACTACAAAGCAAAAGAGAGCAGTCAGTATCCCAGAAGATCTGCGAATAAGAGAGGTGATTATAAGTCCAGATAGACCTAGGGGAGCCATGTAAATGTATTACAAGCACCAAGATTTATATTAATGCCTGGAGCTGACAAGGTCTCCCTTGTTATTTCATTGCCCACTCATGACTAGGCTGAGTGAGTCCACATGGGACTATGAGGTAAAGATGAGTGGCTCTGTCTAGCCTCAACACCGAATGCAATACAACACTAATATAAAGAGTGAATCTCCCAAGCACAGATCACTATATTATCAAGCATCTGCTGACAGCTAAAATAATTCAATTTAGGGCAGAAATACACCTTGCAGGGCACAGACAGGCTGGTCTCTGCACACTAATCTGGCAACGATCTTGCTAGGAAATTTGCTACTGAAACCTCTACCTCTGCTACTTACACTTGTTTAAAATGATGGCGTAGAGATCCCTCCCTGCTTTAAAGCTACAATCATAGCGTTGAAAATATTCACTGCCTCCTCCTGGCATCAGAGATCTCATCAGGTAGAAAGGTAGGTAGATAGATTAACAGACAGACAGACAGACAGACAGAGTGTACTCCATTGCTGCATTCTCTCCATTCTCTTATGTTCTTCGTATCCATTTATTGCCTCTGACTTGACTGCAAGTACTTTAGGGCAAGAACTCCTGGATAATAAGCCTTTGTGTAATGCATTATTGATGTCCATGTGGGCTTCTAGGCAAAACTGTGACACAAATCCTAAATGACAGTGGTAAGACAACTACTGGCATGAGCTTGCAAGCCAAGCTGAGCCCTTTAGAAAAGTCTGGCCTCAGTGATAAATTCAGGCTTTTAAATAACCCATAGTCCCAGAGCATTTCGAGTGACTCATCTCCGCCAATTAATTTATTCTTACAACACCTAGGCTAGACAGGGAAATTTAAGCTCCCTCACTTAAATGACTTTGGGATACTGAAGGATGTGCAAAGATAGGACTGAATGCAAGATCTACAGCCTTTGATCTTAACCACAAGACTGTGTGTTTTCCCTTTGAGAACTACAGCCTGACTCCTCATCTCAAGTCACACATCATGTCCAACACTCTCCTAATAATTAAGAAGTCATATTAATATAAGTTGCCTCCAAAGAGCAACATCCCTTCTTACGGTTATGAAACAAGGTCAAAGAAAGTTGAAATATGCAGGTGTTAACCTGTGCAATCCAAAAGAGATAATGCATTTAAAACGTGTTACTTCAGTCCTAAAAGGGTAGGTGCGAGCAAAAACTTCAGATACACAGTATATTTAATAGACGGAGAGAGGAAGGAAGGAAAGATTAGATCCAAAATATTTATTCTCTATTCTCTAAACTATATTAACTCGCTTCCTGACACAGCAAAAAAGAAATGAACCTCCTAATTCATCCTCACAGCACTGTATTAAATAGGAGAGTTTTAGCTCTCCTTTACACATGAAAAATTGACATGTATTGACTTAACTAAACATAAAAGGGTGAAACATCCAGCAAATCAAACAGCCCATCTGGCTGAGTACTTTTAGAAGCTATGTAACAAGATGGAAAAGCAAATAACTAATGAAACAACACATGAGGGAAACGTGTATTTCAACTAGGCAGGAGCTCTGTGCAAGGGACCCTCAGCCTGAGACCTGGAGTTGGGTCCAGTTGCCAGTTTCCCTTAGACCTGACTCCAGCCTACCATTTTTAGAGTCCTGTTTCTGGAAGGAGTATAACGATAGTTCCTTTCCATCTTGCCCATCTAGATGTTAAGTCCTTCAGCATCATTTACAGTGTGCTTGTAGGGAGGACATGAGTGCAATGAGATGCAACGAGATCCTGACCAGGCACAAGGCCACCAAGCCATGTCATGGCAGGCATGATAATGCCTTCAAGCCAGAGTGACAACAGAATCGCCCAGTTCTCACAATTACAGAGGTGTGTAATTACAGTGTACAGGGTATTTGTACAGCCCAGGTGTTTGCCCAAACATCTTAGGGTTAGCTATAAGCACTGCCCCAAGACAACTTGCCCTGTACTCCCATTAAGATCACGTGTGAGTGCTACGAGATGTTACAGCACTTTTCAGGAAGAAACTGGCGTTTGCAGAGAGCAAGCATGGATATTATGCAAGATGCTGTAACAATCGGGCATCCCGCAACTGTTCCTAGATAACTGTGCCTCTGATAATGAGAGCCAGCAACTGCATTTAACTCACTGAATGCCATTTAGCAATATACTTCTAACAGAAGTTTTCTAAACAAGTCTCAAGAAGCAAATCATTTCTCATAAGCAAACTCTGGGACAGAAAAGAGCCTATCTTTTTCAGAGAGCCTCAACTGGTACCACAAGGTTAAAATTATTTAAGTCGAGAAACAACATAAGCCATAAGAAACAACAGATTTATTATACTTTTTCAGCATTTAGGCTCTAAAGACATTGAAATGGTTAGACGTGGGTGAAAGAGACTTCTTCTGGAAAGGCCCAGAGTGTTTGACCATACAGAAACAAAACCCAGAGGCTTTGGGTGTTTTGGCTGGGTTTTTTGGTAAGGTTTTGTTGTTATTGTTGTTGTTTGTTTTGGTTTGGGTTGTTTTTTTAAGTATAGCCTAGCGGGGCTGGAAACTGCCACAGTAGAGACAGGCCCCTTTGGAGAGGCTTCAGACTCTTAACTCTGACATGATGCTGTGGAAGTGAGTGAAACTGGCGGACTTGTGTGGGGTGCTCCTCTTCATTTAATTTGTAAACCATTTCCTGCCTCCTCCCTACTTACACGCACTTGGACTCAATAGTAAAGGAAAAAACAGAATGGGAAAGTCAACCAAAGATATGTAACAGAAGAGAGAAACCGGCTTTGGAAGCAATGCCTAAACAAACACAAAGTCACTTCATTGAGTGCCCCGAAAAAAAAGGGCTCCAGCTTTACAGAGAAAGCAAAACATGAAATCATTCAAATGAAATCCTCGGCTGGGCAAAGCTCACTGTGGTTTTATCGATGACATCAACAGGGTCAGGATTAGCTGCTCTATGTGTTGAAATACACTAACCCTATTGGGATGTTCTCCATTTTGAGGATTCCAGTCAGCACTATCAAAAGCCAATCTAAATTCTGCCTCTGTGCATCACAGTAATGCAACAGCAACAACAGGAAAACACTGTATTTCAAAAGATCCACAATTCTTCAGTACAAGCATTTCTACCAAAACCTTAGTGTTTCATAAAATCAAAACAACACTGACAATAGTAAAAAAAAAAAAAAAAAACAAAAAACACAGGATACATGTCATACAACCCCACAGTGATTCCAGAAAAAAAAGGGGGTTGCTCAGCTTTTCATTTTTAAATTACTTTCCCTTACTTTAAATCCCATTCTTTTTTTTTTTTCCCCATGGGTATTTACACTTCAGATGACAGAATCTAAATGAAATACTTCAGTTTCGAAATGTGAAACAAAAAAATAGACTGTAAGTCAAATATCTCCCTATACAAACCTGTGAGACTATGGAGTTCTCCTTTGTGGAGTCTCAACAATTTTAGATTTTGCACCAAGTCAGCAGGAAGCAGCATCCTCAACAGATTTCCAAATGCCAGAGAAAACTGGCCTTCTACCCTCCACACAGCTATTTCCACACCTTTGTGCATCAACTGATTTCAAACAAGGATCAAGAGAAAGGTGGGCCAATTTCTAAATGGAATTAAGGAGAAATTCCAGAAAACCAAAATCTAAGCTTGATTCTTTTCAACTAACAGAATAAAGGAAGTCACACAGACAACACCACAGACAAGTCACACTGAAGAGCAGCATCCAAGGCTCAGAAGGCAGAACATGCAGGTTTCTTGAGCTGAGCAGCCTGTGAAAGCTCTAAGGGGAAATGCCACATTTGCCAAAATAAACAAAGCTGCCAACCGTGAAACGAGGATGCTTCACATTCAAGCAGAAAACTTCAAATCAAAAACACCCCAAAAGCAGTGAAGTTAAGCATCTAAACGTGCAGTTTTGTGTTACAATGCAATTGGCCTGCCTCAGAGATGTCTGTTTGCATCAGCTGATGAGTAATAAGGACTGCACTAGGAATGAGCACCGGGGTGTTGCCCAGGTACACGCTGTGTAAATGTGTACACAGAAACAGGGCAGTGTTGGCACGAGGTGCCTGTCTGAAAACACCACGCCTACACAGTCACTGCTCCCGCTCAAACACGGGTTAGAGCCACACAGGCTGACAAGCAGTCTCAGCAGACAGTGCAGGCCAGCACATCGTGAGTCCTTCAGCACTGTTTTGTTCTACAAATCCAGATCTATGAGGCTGCTCTACCTTATTTATATATATACAAACAAATATATAAATATATATATACATATATAAATACATACCTATTTTTAGATAAATACATAAAGAATACAGGACAAGATAGTGGGAATCAGTGAATGATACCTTAAAAGCTGGAATTCACTATGTTCATTACCATGCTTATGTGATTCATTAACAGTGCATTGAAAACTCATTAATCACTTTTTCAACAACTTTTCTACGCTAACCCTTAATAAACAGATCTAATCACTTTTTCTCAGTATGTGAGCTTTAGTCATAGAAAATACACACTTACACAAATTATTAATTAATCTCTCCTCAACATCTACTGTACCTGAAACATCTGGCATTTTTCCTCCCAATGAATACAGTTCCTACAGGCTTAGCATTTTAATGACCGTTCTTTTAAGTAATTCCAATTATTAACACCAAATCATGTTTTGTGCGTTTAAGCGGCTGCAAAAGGAATTACTTAAGACAATCCATCAATTGCTAACTCCTGAACATGTCTATTGAGACATAGAGGCTCAGAGGGGACGTGCATTCTTGCCATCTTCTGCATACTTATATTGGTCTGCAGGACTGTTACAAAACAGCACAGAAGACGACTTGAAATCCATCATGAGATATGAAGTCATCTGCTTTACACAACTCCCAGTGGGCAGCATGCATAGAGACTAAGCAAAAGAGGAAATAAATTCCTGATAAAGGGATCACAGGCTGTAAGAACACCTCTTTCATTCTCTATTACCAGAGATCAAGGACTAGGGGAAGAAGAATTAATTATTATTCCTCCACACACACAGTAAAAGGTTTCCTATAAGTCTCCCACATAGTATAAAGCTGCAGTGCTTCCTAAAGCTCCCTCCGTGTGGACCCCAGTGTTAGCCTTCCCATTATACACAATAAAAAGTGTTTTCTCACCTCTGACACTGAATGAGTCCGATTTCCAAAATAGCTGTCTTGCACCATTTGTCACTTAAGAGAAAGCCCTGAACAAATGGAGAGTACATTGACCTGTAGCTAAGAAAAATGTTGCTAAGATGCACAGCTTAATTGCATCTGTCAAAAATTTATTCGAGCTCACTACACCTGATGAATCATCACCACACACTTGCTGACTGCCAGACTGAACTCTTTAAGGACAACAGAAGTCTTGGAACTCATCCACCTAGAAACCTTTAAATAGAAGTCTATAAATAATAACAAATGTATTATATGGGTTGTGCTTACAGTCTTCCTCAAATTTCACAGAAGGGTATCATCGATTCCTCATTCTACCCTTCAACCTTTATTGTATTACCCAAAATGGATATCACAGCCACCCTCCACAGCTACATTTCAGCTGGAAGATAAGCAAATTTTACTGGCTTGTGTTTATTTTGCTGCCTGTTCAGTTAATACTTGCAGTATGTGATCAGTTATTTCATCTGCAGAATTAGGAATAGGCAACATCCCCTTAGAAATAACTCACATTTCGGTGACTTCACAATGAGCTTTCTTGTAGAAAAAAAAAGCCAATTTCATGTTGAAAATATGAATTCTATGAATCTTGTAATGGTGTTGCAATGGAGGTTTGTAAACCTAGAGCTAAGAATAAGGAACACCATACACGTATTTGTCAGCTGTTTTGACTAAATGTTTTAGTCAGAATTAGAGATAAACTCATCACAGCAGAACTCCAGATGACTTCTCTAAGCATGATTTGGTTTTCCAGACACAGCTCGGTAAGCAGTATGCCACAGAAAAAGCCTATCAGAATACACTGAAGTAGCAGGGACTTCTGTTAAGATTAAATTTAAAATTCTTTCAGTTTTTTCATAATTCTTCTTCTCTCTTCAGTCTCATCAAGGTTTGCCTATAGTCTCTCAGAGTCTATTCACAATATATACCCGGGCTACGCAACCTCCAAATCCATCTCACATTTCCGCCCCGTCACCCCTTCCAAGCTTAAAGGCAGGTTCTGGCTATCAGTCTCCAGGAGCTTATGTGAAATGCAATTTCATTTCCATGAAGGTGAAGGAGTCTTTTAGGTTCCACTTGAAATATTTTACAGTATGCAGCGATTATTCAACTCCTTTTTTAACCAGATCTTGGTCAAGCTACACTTTATTACTGATCTGACTCTTTCAAGTATCCTGCTTATTGTAATAAGCCATTCATACAGCGTGTTGATATGGTCTACATGCTACATAAGGCTCTAACCTGTATTTTTCAAAGTGTCCTTATATTCTTGATTGAGGAAAAACTTCTTTCCTAAGTAATCAAGCAGTTCTGCTCTTTCACTGATGGGGGGGGGGAAAAATCCGTGCAAGAAAGAAGTGAATTTACAGCCAGAGTTCCTTTTCTTTCACAACAGTGTAAGACCATTCATTTCTTCCAGAAAAGTCACTTGATCTCTCCTTGATTGACAAGGTCCTAAAACTCATATTCCACCTACAACAGGTAAGACTTTGCTCCACAGGTTGTAATAACTGTGATTGCAGGTATGAGGACCTCCAACATTAAAGTTAAAATCCTGATCAAAGAACTCTGCTTTGGTTCACTGCACTTGACTAAGGAAAGTCACTTGACTCTTCTGCATAGCGGTCTCTGTAACATGGGAGACACTGATGTTTACCTCCTCATAAGAAAGTCAAAAGCTTGTTAAGTATTTAAGGATTGCTGCATGGCAGATGCTAAGTATTTTCAGTAGGATTTCACACCAGCAAGATTTTAATTACAGCAGCTCCTCATTTACTAGATTCCCTGATGAACTAATAGGCAGACTCTCATTTACTCACAGCTGAATACCCAAAATGTCAACTAGGGTTGAGATAGTGCTGTACACAACTTCAACCCTGAAGTGTGCTACACTACTTGGGGTTTTTTTGCATACACACATACAAAGACAGCAGATCATCTCTGCTTCTCTGTGCAAGAGAGAGGAGTGACCCCACACGAGATTGATCACCATGAGATGTTCAACCAAATTATATCGTGCTCATGACAATGCCTTGAGCTAAGTTACCTATATGAGTTTTACGGCTAACGCTGACCTTTGCAAAAGCAGGATGCTCTACATGTGTCAGCCAGGGAGACAGAAGCTCATTCTACTGAGAGTTTAACTATAGCACTTTCATTTGACAAATCTGCAAACTAAACACGCATCCAGTATAGTGGACAAGCTGGTAAAGCCTCCCGCAATGCTCCTGCAATTTCCCAGGCTTCTCTCACCTTGCTACCAAGCTACCTAGGCACTGCCTCAGCATGGACCTTGTTTGGAAAACTGTACTGCTCCTCCAACTTCTCTTCAAAGTGATCCTTAAGCTTTAAATTTAGTTAAGCAGCTGCACTTCAGACTTATTCTCAGCTGTAGCTGTTCAACGTAGCACGTACTTTATTCATGTTACAGTGACCCAGGAATTTCTCACTTGAGCTCCAGGTCTAGCAGTGGTAGAATGAAATTCTGTGCAACAATTGAAGAGTCAGTGGCTGAGCTGAAGGAGAGAGACCCTCCAGGTTGCCTTACACTGGTGTCACAGGGAGTACTGACATCTCTGGCCTTGGCAGCAGCTCCCCACTCTCACCCTGTGCAGGCAGGCAGGTGTGAGCTATCTCATGCATCCCAATGCATTGATCTCTGCCTCAGACTTTTTGCTACCACAGGAGACAATGATCTAAGCACCTAAGAAGTCACTGTCTGACACCTCTGATTTTATTACAAAGTGGCTTGGATCAAGAATCTCATCAAATTGGCTAATAGAGATTCTGAGCTGTGCAGCATAAACCATGCAAACGCTCTACTTTACTAGTACAACCACTATTTCCAGGCAAGGCTGCTCCAGCCTCTGGAACTTGTTTCCTAGGCATTCTATAAATTTGGGGTTCTATCTTTTGCCCCACAGCTTCCCCACATGACACAGAGCACCAAAACTCATTATGTGCTATTTGCATTTGTAAGTGAAAATTCTCCTTACCAAGGCAACAGCTACCAAAAGCTTTCAGAGATGCTGCTTGTGCAGGATTACTAAAACAGTTCCTGAACAATACCCTTAATGAGGAATGGTGAGACTTAATTAAAGCATAAAATAATTAAAAGGCAATCAAGAGCAATGAGAAGTTTCTGATTATTTTCCCCTACATTTAAAATGTAAGATGTGGGGGAAGGGATTGCCTAATCTCCATAGTTTTCAAATAGCTTTTAGACCATTAAAGAACGAAGAAAGTTTCAGACAAAAATGTGCAATAAAGGTTTCAACAAAGCAATCAAATTATCACCTGATATAACAGAGATAAAAAGATACTTATTTTTCACGCAAATAAATATCCCCATCTTTTTTCAGTATAAAAATGAAACATAGTAAGTCCTGGGATACAAATGCACGAACTCCCTGCCCACTGGTCTCAAATGGACCCTTGCTCCCTTGAGATTCATTTTCATGGCCTGGGCTCACAGCATTTCCAAAAGATAATTATTTCAAATGAAATGGGTAGCTGGAGCAGGAAACATTCTCTAACCTTGAAGAAACACCTTGAGAGCAATTCAATTTGAGCTGAGTTTCTTTACTCCTTTCAAGAGAAGAGGAGAGAGGAGAGAACGGATTGCAGAACACTTTCTATTAAATTTTATAGCAGTAACTAAGGATAACACTTTTACCATTACAGTGAACAAGTGTTTGAAAAACAAATTCTTCCAGTTTCATTACTTTAAAAAGGAAATCTCTTTCTTTAAATCCTGAAAAATGGGAGGGGGTTGGTTTGATTTTGTGCATGGGCTTGGGGGGCAATTTTTTTGGTTTTGTTTTGCTTTGCTTTTGGTTTTTTTGGTGGTTTGGTTTGTTGTTTGTTGTTGTTTTGGAGGGCTTTTTTGTCAGGGTTTTCTTCCCTTTTAAACAAGCTTTGCCAACTACTTAAGCACTGAAAGACTGCAAACAGCGATTGATTTGTAGGAACGAGAATATATCACACCTTTCCAGCCACAGCAGCTCAGGCTGCTGTGCTCTGTGTTCTCTCAGGTGTGCACATGATGGTACTTAGAGAGTGAGCATGTGGGAGCAGGGTGTGGGACATCCTAACTGCTCTTGCTCCCAGGGTCCATCACTGACCAGTACCTTGCAAATATAACAAAGAATTAAAAGCCTGAATTATATCATGTTTGCATTTTCTTGTGATCTACTCAAACAGCAAACTCTTCAAGACAAGCAGAAGCTCCTCCTTCCTCACTTCACAGCATGAAGCACCAACTGGTGCAGAACACGATTTGTTCAACACAACGCTACTTCTACACAAACAATAAAACACATGAGCTCCAAAACTGAACCTGTGACAGGGAGAGCTAAAGACAGAAGAAGAAAAAAGACATTTATCAAGTTTATGAAATTTACTATTTCTCTCAAACTCGTGCTGGCTTTGAACGCAAGTACCAAAGAAATACAAGCAGGCAAAACACGGAGTTGTGAAAGAGTTTACCTTCCTCCAGTTAAAAATCCAGGTGCTTGTTCGATGTGAAACCAGAAAAAGAAAACCATCCTGGGAATAAGCTGCAAAATACCTCTACTGAGCCCCTTCCTCTTCATTACTGCTGGCACCCTTTTGCCATAATCCTTTTCAGTCCTGCTAACCCAAGAAAACATTGATCACAAGCTAACCCTGGTGCCACCATGCCCTTTTCACTCTTCTGTAACTTCTCCTGGAGGGAGCATGTCCATTGGGAGCATCAGCAGAGAGAGGAGCTGGCATGCAGTATGTGCACAGCAGTTCCCACACCAGGCTCCTCACCAGCTCTGACCCTGGGCAATGTGCTGTTAAGGGTAATTATTTAGAAAGCCAAAAACCACAGAACAACAATTGCAGGGGCTGCCATCTCTTGGATTTAAACTTATTCCTATCACCATGTTTTAGACAGACTCCGTGGCAAAATCTGTCCCAGATATTTGGTATTTGGGGCCCAGGACATCCTTCTTAGAGAAAGAAGCTCGAACTGGTCTTGAAGTCAGCTTTAAAATGGGGATCGAGTGACAACTAGTGGAGATTTTCCTCAGTGCATCGCCGTGGATTTTTCTGCACAAGGTAATCTGCACCAAGATCCCGTTATTTCACTGAAATAACACAGATGCAATCCAATTGCAGAGAAAAGCTTTCCAGGGAAAATGTACACGCTTACGTGACGACAAGGGGAATGGGAATGTGTTCCCGTGACTCTGAGCTGCTCAGATACATAGACTCACACACAAACATGAGACACCAGCCCCACAGGAACATGGAAGCGAAGATGGTAGGAGTTGGAAGTTAGGAGAAGGTAGCATTACCTTCCTCCCAGTATATCCTCAAAGAGGATGTATATTCCCCTTTCTAAAGAGTTCCAGCTGACTACTAGAAGCTTATGGCGCCTCAGCTAGAGGCTGGGGTTGAACTATTCTGTTCTACAGCCCATTAATCTCTCCAGTCTGTGTATGCTTTTACACTCAACAACACAATGTAGCAAAAAGTTCCACAGCTCCGTTCCATGTCGCAGGAAAATATATTTTCATTTACTTAATATCTACTATTTATTTCATTGGATAGTTTCTAATGCCTTATTTATGAGAAGGTGAACATTCATTCCCTAATTTATCTTCTCTTCTTCCTTCATGATTTCATTAGCCTTCTCCTGCGACCTCTAATTTACCTCTTTTCCAGGCTGACGAGTCTAGAAATTGATGAATTCACACACAGCAGAAAAAAAATCTTTCATTTTATTTGCCTCTTTAATCACCTCTGAACACGGTGCTTACTCTTCCAAAGACTTATTAGGAGCAACTTTCCCAAGGCAGCATTAGTTGAGGTATGACTCATCATCACTACCCTCATGTACTTTGTGGGGTTTTTGGTAGGGAAGGGAAGAAGGTTATTTTCTTTATACATGCAATACTTTGCATTCAGTGGTGATTCATTTTAATTGTCATTTTATCACCTGGCCACTCAGTATTGAAAGAACCTCTACAACATTTCAAAGTGCTTTTAAATCTGGCTACTGCGATTTTTTTTGTAACGCAATTGTGATTTATTAGTATCAGGCCCTAGTAAAGTACTACAGCTCTAACACGGCCATCAAAACATTAGGAAAATAATCCTCCTACACAAATAGCTAAACAAGGGCAAGAAACTGCAACAAGATCTTTGAGGAAGTTTTGGGAATTTACCCTGCTGCGGTTTCCTGTCCAAAGCACTGTGGTCCTGCTGCACTGACACTGAGAAAGCGATGGCTGATGTTGTTATAACAACTTCTGAATTTGGTAAAAGGCGGGGTGGGAGTGGGGAAAGGAAAGAATGGAGGAAAAGTGCCAACTATAAATGTTTTTCAAGAATCCTCAAATAACATTATTCACTGCTTGTCACAGAAAGCTGAATCTTTGAAGTGCTTTAAATCATAACCAAAAGAATACAGAAAAAGTTGTACCTCTGTCAATTTTTACTGTTATTGTAGGTCTCCTCTTGAGCTTAAGTGCCCTTTTTTTAAAAAAGAAAAAAAGGACAAACTAAGTTTCTGCTCCTCCTGGCTGCAGAAGAAAGCCTGGTAATAATAAGCCTAAATGTTCACAAAGCAGAAGACAAATTAAAAACAAAACTCAATACTGCGAAATAACCTCATGTTTTAAAAAATATCTCCTGCTTCTGAAGATATGACTCATAATATGACCGCTTGCGGATTGGCTGTATCATTACAATGAGAGTAGCAAATGTGTCAATTAATTTATTAATATCTGCAGTTTCAATTTTCACGGCTGATGGAGAGATATGAAATACTGAACAAGGAAACAGTTTAATCTCTCCCCAGAACACTTCATGTTTTTAAATCATCTCTCCATTCGATCGACATAGTGAACACAGCCAGCTCAATACATGAATGCAATAAATTAATGTGGGCTCCAGAGAAAACTCAGATTTTGCAGAAGCTGAGTGCCTGCGTTCAAAACAGGAGCAAGGTCTTTGCAATCTTGGTGCAAAGCACATGTCACTGGCTCTTGGTTCTACATCTTTCCCTCGGTCTATCTGCCTGGTTCCTCAGGCTCCCCAGGCTGCAGTCTGTTCCCATGACCACTTACCCCACCAAGCGCTTGAATTGTGACTACATCAGTGAACCATCCTGACAGAAATCCTGCTCCCGTAATCTTCCTCCCAGCTGTCAAGGAAGACTGAGGTGATGATCTTTGTTTAGCTGGATGTGCATCCAAAGCATCCACTCAGCTCCACACAGGAGGACTGTCCAGTGCCACATGAGATGAAAAAAAGCCGTAAAACACCAAGGAGTACGATAGAAAGTGACATCCACGTGGCTGAGAATAGAAACCACTGGAGAAAAACTGGGATAGAAAAGCCAGACATACACAAAAAGAAGCTGCAAAAATATCAGTGGGACAAAAGGTAAAGAGGAGCACAGAAAAAACTCACTATAGCAACTGGGGATTAACAAGGAAGGACCTTGTAAGAGACTGAGCAAGATAAGCAAAGTACAGTGACATAGAATCCCTTCACAAACACGGTATTGGGGGAGCTTTGATGTAGATTAAGCGCAGCCACAGTCACCCATCTACACCCTGGCTGAGAGGAACATGTAAAACCCATGGGCACATCGGGGCTGTGTTACAGTGGCTTTGTCTCCAAGGCACAGCTAATGCTGCAGCACTTATTAGCATCAGGTTACTAAAATATAAAGTGAACACTGCACAGGTGAAAAAAGGAAGGCTCCTGGGAATACATCTCACCAAGGAACAGAATGATCCTTATCTCATCAAGCAAAGTAAACAGAGCAGCACAGATTCACCGAGAACGAAAGGTAATTAGAGGTACAGTCAAAACCTATGGAAAAATCAATGGAAGATTCACGGTCCCATGCAGATTCTCAATCAGATCCTTACTTGTGATGCACATATATCAATAACAGAGCTGCATGAATCATTTGGCCACACTAAAAGGAAATATTTCCCAGGTTAGAACAGAATTACAGTCAGCTAAGGAAAAAGCATTAAGAGCAGATTGTAGCTCATCTGGGGGAGTGCAACCATTGGGAGGAGGTACAATACACAGTGTCTCATAAACAAAGATTTAAAAAAAAAAACTCCATGTGAAGCCATACATGAGAAAGACATAGATTCAACACTGGGGACTTTATTCAATAATTCTACTTTAGTGTCTTTGTATATACAAACAACTGGGGCAAATAAAGCATAATGAGACAAAAAGCCCATAAAATTGTTTACCAAGGGAGTGGAACAGAGAAAAATTCTCTTCTGGGGGGCTTTGGTTGCTGTTAGTACTGAAACCACAGCCAGCACTATTTCTCTCATCAATGAAGGAACATGTGCTTCCTCTTATGCAAAATATAAATTTCACTGTGCTTCTGCATGGCAAGAGAGAAGGACAGAGCTTAAACAAGCTTATAGTGACCAGCACTGGAAGTAGTGAAGGAACTGTTGAGCATTCCTGCATATTTTGCCAAGCATCTTACCAAACATAGTGGGCACAAAGTTAGGGGGACACTGTCCCTGTCCTAAAGGACTTGTCAGCTAAGGTTACTGGGGGGTTTCACACAGCTGTGAAGGAGCCTGCCACGATGGCGTCACTCCCCAACTCAAAACTCCTTAGGAAGGCACCCCTTACTTAAGGCTGAGGAGTACTAAAGCAGAGGCAGCCTTGCTGCTGCTGGAGGAGCTGAAGCAGAGTGGCTCAGCAGGGACCAGGCCAGCCCCAGCAGGCAGTGCTCTCCCACCTCCCACACCTCGCTCCTCCCTGGGCAGCAACAGAGTGCTGACACGGGCAAAGAAAGGGGGACACGGGCAGTTCTGACACTCAGCCAGCTTCTCTCTTGAGCTTTGCAGGTACTCCCCATGCAGCAGCTGTCTCATCATCTCCCAGCTTGCTGCTGGCACAGGAGAGTGCTATGGGAAGACTGAGAATGAGAAAAGTTGTCAGTTTTGGTGACCTTTAAGTAGAGCTCCTCTTGCCAGATGTGACATGGAAGAAAACATGAAGGAGGTTTTTCGGAACTGCATGACAGAGGCTGACAGAGCAGATGGGCAGTGATGTCTCAGTGCTGCACAGGACGAGATACACAGGGCAGGGGTGGGCTATGAAGAGCTGACAACAAAGATGAGTATTTTGCACTTGGGTGGTGGAAAAGGAAGCCCTGTGAGGCAGCAGAAAAAATGTTCAAAGTAATAAGCCAGAAACGCAGTATTTGTAACCACATTGTTGGAACAGGGAGAAAACATAGAGCTCTGACAGACAATGAACTGTCTCAGGAGAAACACAGGCCAGAATGAACTGCACAACCAGACATTTTGCAGATCACTGTTGTAGAGCTGTGCCCTGGCGCCTTAACGCTGGCAGTCCTGGGAGGATTGCATTTTAAGTACTGTCTGAGCTTGCAGTCAGCCAGCCACAATGAACCAGAAAGGCACAGCTGCCTTCCAGGCAGCCAGTGACAGCATTTAAGTTCTTTGTTGTCCCTCCCAGGCACAGAAAAGAAACCAACCTACTTTCATCTAATTTGCAACAATAGAGCATGGTCCTCAAAACTCATGTTCCGGCCACTATTCCCCATGCTCCCCATCCGTTTCTCAAGCCACTCAGGGCTGCACAGGGCGAGGCTTAGGAATTAGTCCATCGGACTCTACAGTCTCCTTGGTCAGAATGAGACATAGATCAAGAAGCCTAAGAACAGAAGAAACAAAGTACCATCTTTCCTGCTGTTTGTTGTGAGACAACTACTGTATCTTGACACCTCTTCATCCAGCAGAACTACACATTGCATCAGCAGGCGACAGACTGCATGGCAGTCCTGCTACCAATCCCATTCCAGAACCCTGGCACAAAGACTTTATACACTGATCCCAAAACCAAGCTCAGAAGTCCTCTCCTTGCTGGCCACAAGCACATTGTCCTGCTTCACAACAAACCTGCAGCCAGCTGAAAACACTCAAAACAGAGAGTGAATATATTCTAATAGAAAAGCAGCTTGTTTGCTTACTCCACACCAACTGCAGTTCCGTTTTCTACTTCACGCAAACCCACTGCAGAACTGCTGGTTTCCACAGCAGTCCCAGACACACTGAAATGCAACACAGATGTGACTGGTCAAGGGATATACATCAAGGTATTCAGATCCATCAGCAGATTACAGTAAATCAAGAAGATTACAGAGTGCATGCTGAGACAGGTGTTTTTCATGCATCCTCTCAACCTGCTGCAGCCACAGATTTAAGCTGTGGACTCTTACAGCTGGATACACCAGGAATTTGTTAGCACAGCTCTGCCCACAACAAGCCCAAACTCGAAGGCAGACAGAGACCAGATCTCCCTCATGAGAAGGCTTTGTCTAAATACCATGCCACGATGACACACTAGGAATGATGCGCACCACAAATTCAATAAAAGTCATGAGCGTAAATTATTAATTAATTATTGATATTCAAGATTATTGCGGACAAAACATTTATCCTAATAAACACAAGGTACAACAGTTAACTCCACAGAGATTCATGAAAACACCATAAATGTGTATGCAGAATGAGTGAAAAAAAGCAGTAAGCATAAGGGTGGAGCAGGAAATAAGCAAAACACCCTAGTCTGTACCTCAAAAAATGTAAATGCTAGGGTGCATATTTTGCTTCCAGACAAAAATCAGCCATCATATCAGGTTGTGTGGGTTTTAAGTTTAATTTACAGTATGATGCTGAGACAAGACTTTATCAGTCACTTGGTAAAAAACAACTTGTACAGAACAAATGCAGACCACGACTGAGATTAAAATCAGTCTTAGCGATTGAAAAAATGAGTTTTTTGAGTAGCAAGATGATGGCAGCCTTCTTCCTTCCAAGTACTTGGATAAATTTTAAATTTAACCCTAAGCTCTCCATTTCCTACCTCTTTAGCAGCCAGGTTTTTGTAACTGGCATAGCCAACTGCAAGGTTCCTCCACAAGTGTCGTGGGAATAGACATTGCAAGCTGCTGTACTTTACCTGGAAAGGACACTGAAACGCTGAAACAAATACAGAGCTTTTCTCCAGTGTTTAACTGAAGTGGACATGAAAGAAAAGGAACTTGGCTCCGAAGGAAATTTTGCAAGTCTGAGAGAACTATATGGGTCTGATATTTGGAAATGCTTTTTGCTTCAGTATTCCTTCAGCCATCACTGATGCTTTCAAGAACTGTCTGCTCTTTGTGCTCTTTTTACCTACTATATGATGAAAAAATTCACAAGCCAAATAAATATTTGTTTTCTCTTACAAGTCACCTTTAAGATCACAATCCGTCCTGACATCAGGACAAGGAGTTCATTTTAAAGTTTAAAGTAATTCATCACGGAGCTAGAATCTATGCTGCACCAAGAATAAATGTGCTTCAAAAATACGTAGTTGCCAAGTCTTTACAGAGCCATTTGAAATGTCTAATGCAATCACAGGATTGTAGTTTGCTTCCACTAGAAAGGCTCTTACATTTACATTAATCTCTGGGAATTGTACTGTACTACAGAAAACCGAGTGCTCAGATTATTGGTTTGACCACATTTGAGCTGCAGACTCTGACTTTTGACTATGTGCTTGAGCAGAAACCTGTGTGTGACAGCTCTGTACCCTGACATAAAGCAATAATTACCCTGTGATGAGAGCCCCAACTGAGAGCATGTCCCCACTGACTTAGAAACAAAGCCTCAGGATAAATTCTTGCATCTTTACAAAGACAGACTGGGAGGTAAAAAGAAGACGTAGTATTTTATTGATTTTGCAAAAGAAGAACTGAAGCAGGCAAGTTTTGATATACAAAGTCATGTAGGCACCTAATCCTCTCACCATCAGTGAGAGTTAGAGATCGACATGATTTTTGCAGATTTGGCTGCAAGAGGTATTTCGATAGTCCCACCAACGAGATTTATGCTCTCCTGGGCAGCTGGGGATCACCCTCGAGCCCCAGCCCTGAATTCCTCACTCTCAGCCTCTGGCTTCAGAAACCAGATGGCTCTGAAGGCTGTGAAGCTCCACTGGGACAGGAGGGCTGGCTCATGCTATGGCTCTGCCCCTCTCTGCAGCACAGACTAACCAGCCCCTGTCTTCCAGGAGATACACAGGCTTAGTTGCCAAAATCTGTGTCAGAGCCCCTGAATCCTTGCCTGGGAGCTTACATGCTCTCTTCTCATACACATTTTGGAAAGCAGCAGGGCACTATCCTCTTGTTAAACAGGCCACAGAAACCTAGTTACGTCCTTACTCTGAAGGGAGCAGTAGAATAGCTCCAGGTCAGGATTAGGAATACAGGCAGAATAATGTGGGAAAATCTGCCTTGTATTATCCATCTTTTACATCAGCTCTGCCAACTTTCCCCTTTTCATCTAATACTTGACACTTCACTAAGCACCTAAGCTTCTCAAGAGCGATCGTTACACAATAATCGCACTTTTATTAGAGGCTATGTTTTATTTTAAATTTTTGGCATTCATATCTGTAAAGAAAAACTAAGTGTGGCCTTCAGTAGGGTTTAATGCAAGATGCCCGGGGAAAAGCAGCATATTGTGACCGTGTGATGCCTAGAATGTCAGATTTGGGGATGCTCAGGGACCCACAAGAAAGGGACAGAGGACTTCAGTCTCAGAGTTATCTATAAACTGAGTTATGCACATAGGCGATCACAAGAGGAAGAGTTCAAATCATCGGACCATTTTAGGAGGGCTTCTATTTGGGTACTTTGTGAGCATGCAGTCAATCAGCCTTGCAGATTTACTATACCTCATGCACACGAGAGCTGGCTCAGTGCATTACAAACCAGATTGTAGCAGATACCATGACATTCAAGGTGGCAATTCCAAGAAAAGGCTCCAGGGCACAGGTTTAGGTCTTCTGGGGACACATCCAGAAGAGACAAGAGGTGCAGGCAAGAACAAACATAGTGCTCCCATCTATGTGCCTGCAGCCTTCCAGGCCATCAAGTCCTTGTGACATTGCAGAAGATCACATCAAAACATTAAGCTTAGGATTTAAAAAGTCATGATATGACAGCATTCTGAAAGTAAATGCAAACGCCATTCAAAAAATTCAGGAAAATTCTCACAGCAATGTTAAAAATAACATATGCACCATGTGGATATGTTAATGTGCTGTCTTTCAGCCTTGCACGCTGGGCTAGGGGATGGCAGGGCTATTTTTTGTGCGTGTTTTAAGAATAGTTATGACCTCAAAAATAATAATTCTTGTTCACTCACTCTCCAGA
This sequence comes from Oriolus oriolus, assembly GCA_013400235.1. Taxonomy (NCBI): domain Eukaryota; kingdom Metazoa; phylum Chordata; class Aves; order Passeriformes; family Corvidae; genus Oriolus; species Oriolus oriolus. The sequence goes on from VXBT01006601.1 coordinate 422,056, forward strand.
GCTCACACTCATAATTTGCTGCCCCTTGCAGGGAAGAAAATATTTTTTGTCCTCAGAATGCCATTTCAAGTAATGCAGTGTTCTGCTACCAGTGAGAGGTGCCACGTCCACAGCCCCATAAACTGAAACCCTCCCTACTGCAGCTTCAGCCCAGCCATGCTAACACACTGCCCTTCAGCCACTCTCTGGCATTGCCATTGATTTGGCTCCTCTTAAGGACCATTAAACTGCTGACCTCTCCCTCCAGATGACCCAGTGTGGCTGTGCCAGCTGCGCCAACCAGCTGGCCCTGGCATCACAGCGCTTCATTTAAGCCACTGAAGAGCTGGGACGTGGCAGGATTGGACAGCAATGCAACATTAACAAGAAGGAACACTGACTTTTAGGGCTGAAAATCAGGATAGATGCGCGAGTTTCTCCTGAAAGCACGTTGCCACTGAACAATAAAACACAGCGCAGGGATGGGGTGATTTAATACTGCAGCATTTAACTCTGCTGCTGCTAGAGGAGATGTTCCCCTTCCAGCCTGGCAGAGCAGACTACAAAGCCTCGACAATCTTCACGCTGACAAAGGGTGCTGAGGGGCACGTTTACAACCTGGACTCCCACCACGCACTGAGTAGCTGTGAAACCTCCCCTAAATCTCCTCACCTGCATGCCCTGACCTGTGCTACCCAAAAGATCTCTGCACTGCATTCAACTCTGGTTTGATTGAACAACAAAAGCAGGGTTTTGACAGCAGATGCTGCTGGAGTGGATTTTGCAGCAGACCACCAAACAACAACAGGTAGCAGCAATTTCAGAAAAGTACCACTTTAGTCCTCATACTGGTCAGGTACTCAATATTTAAAGACTATGTGGCTGGTCCTTGATTGCTCTCATTCAACAGAGCTCTGAAGAACAAGTACTGCATTACTTCGCCTCACTGGAGCGTCAGCCCAAAGTCCTCAGTACCTGTAAGAGCAGTGGTTTGATTTAAGTCCCCTCCCTGAAGCCAAGATTCATCATTTTCAGCAAAAAGAAAGGACAGTATATTTGTTCAGTGGTGAAGCCCCTGGGACTCGGAAGACAAGATGAAATGGAAATTTTCTTCTTTTTTTTTTTAAACAGGTTTCCATGACCAGTAGGGTCCAGATGAGACAAGATGGGTTCTTAAGAGGAGAGGTCCCCTGGTACAGAGCACAGACTGAATGTTTTCAAGATGGTACATGCCAGTCATTAGGATGCTAATTGGCCCTGACAGGGCTCTGGTGACTGAAGTGAGCATCCACACTGTCACTACCTGGAAGCATTGCTGCAGGGAACAGCTCCAAGGAGCCTAAAGGAAAGAAGTGGGTGTGAGGACGCAGAGAGATGAGGGGTGTTTATAACTCTCTACAGCTGTCTGCATCACGTATTTAAACAAGGGGGGAAATAATTCTGTCTTTCTACACTGCGCTGATAAAAAATTCCACTAAAAAAATCACTTTGGGTAATTTACATTTAAATGGACTTTGCACACAAAGTAGATTATTTTGCTGGTCATGTTTACAATTCTTTCCCTGCTCCCCTTTCCCAGGACTCCATGACTCTTGTCTCCTGCACCATCTTTTCTTTCTGTCTCCCAACTGATCCAATTAAAACACCAAAAATAAATTAACTTGTCACATTTCCCCACCACCAACTCTCTCCTACTGCTCTATTCCTGTCAGAGCTTTACCTCATCTTGAAAAATTCTGGTGTGTTGATTGTTTTTGTTTATTTGCCTAGGTGGCCAGATTTGTCATCTATGAACTAGATTTACAGCACTTTCAAAGCAGAGAATCAAAAGTTTCTGAACAGCTCACTGGTGACCATTTCCAGTTTTGGCTGGACAACACACTCTTGTAAGGCTGGGAGAGCACCAAAGGGAAGGTGCAAAACTGAGACTAGATTATCTGCAAATTACAGAGAAGGCTGAGAGTTATCAAAACGTGGACTGCTGAAAAATAAATGTTATTTGCGTTTTGTACTTCACCACAAATAACCAACAACACTGGCTCACTGAGCCAGTGACTCGGTGGTCTAAATGTGACGAGTCAGCTGCATCCTTTAAGAGACCAGCTGTGAACAAGACAATGCTGCTAGTGAGATACCAGAACAGACACTTAAAACACTGGTCTACAACCCTGAATCACAGGTCTGCATTTCATCCAGGCTCTGAGCATGTCAGATGAAACCAGAGAAGCTACAACAACCACATTTAATCTATGACAAAAGCAAGGGTGGTCTGGAATAATATTCCCAAACAAATAAAAAAGACTTTTTCCTTACAGCCACAATCAGCTGTCCACTTTTCTTAATCCCTCACTACCATAATACCATGGCAACCCAAAGTATTATCTCCTTAGAACTTCAGGGGATATCAACCAGAACCAAAGCAACTGATGAGATCCCCTCTCCACACCAGCAAACTACCCAGGTGATCCTGCACAGCCTATTAGGCCCCATAAATGTCAGTTCTGTGGTCCAAAAATCTGCTGTGGATGAGAAGATCCTGGCAGAAATTATTTGAGAGCTTCCAGATATGAACATGATGATAAATATTTGCAAAGCAGGTAAGTCATCCCTCCTCCCTTGCATGCCATGAGAATTCCAAGCCTTCTAAAGCATGCATACAATGAGATTGTGTCAAGGCTGTATGACTAAGGTGAGGAGGGGAGGGAAGGGGGGAAAAGTAATGTGCAAACTAGTTTGGTTACTGGAACTCCAGCAGTGTCTCCTAAAATGACAGTAGAACACAGAGGGAAGGAAAATAAAAGGAGGTGGGGGACAGGATGCAAAGCTCCACATGCTGTGTTTTGTACTGGCACTGCAGGAATAAAGTTTCTCCTTGAAGCAGTTTGCAGCACAAGTAGACAAAAAACAGTGGGGAAAGTGCAAAGCAGCTGAGATTTCCTCTCCTCTGGCATGAGCCAGGAGAATGGAATCCCATTTTGCCACCCTCTCTGCTCACCTAAACCCTTGCCAGCAAGCCTCAGCACAACTCTCCCCAGACGGAGCGGACACAGCCAGAAGGATCCTGCAGAGCCACAGAATTTGTCCCTCTCTGCTCCATGCTAGACCTCACCTATACAAAACACGTGACTCAGGAGCCTGTGCTTCCTACTGCCACTTCCATAAAGCCCCTGCAACCAGCTTTGCTTTCCTCTGTAAATAGGTTTCATGCCTTCATAAAATGGATGTATTAGTCATGAATAAAAACCAAAAAGTTACTGGGGAGGGAAGCAACACTCAATGTGCCACAGTCAATAAAAAGACAGAAGGAAAGAAAAATATTAGCTGGAGAGTTCCAAGAAGGTTAGGGTTACAAAGAAGCAAAATATTGGCTCTGACACAGGAAAAGGCTCTTCTGAATACTAATGTATTCCACACAGTGACGAAGAAGCTATACTTACCTCAAAGGAGATTAAGTAATATACAGCAACACCTGAGGAAAGGGAGGAAGGTAGAAAAGAAAGGCAAGCAAGCATAAACACATAGAGAATTAGGCACCTGAAGTCTTTTTCATATAGTTTCTTCTCCTTCACAGGGGAGATTTATATCTTTTCCTTGGAAATTCAGCATTCAGGAAAGTGGACTTAGTATAACTCCATAATAATACCCTCTTTTCCAGGCCCCAGGAAACTATAATACTGATTTACTGGTCAAAGAAATAAATGTGCCTCAGAGTTCCATACAAGGTCTTTCTGAAGTTAATCCAGCTCTAAGATGGATAAGCAAAAGTGGAAAAATACCGCAGAAAGTATTTGTGTAGATAAAAGGAGCTTTCTAAAGGCCAGTGTTCCTGTCATGATGGAATAATTTTCATTCTCTAGATAAAGAGCTGGAGAATAAAAGTAGAGAAAGTTACAGCACACAACCAGCTCCCTGGGCACCAGGACGTGTTTGACGGCTGGGGACTATACTTCACTGAAAATGCCTGATCAGTTAAATTTAAAACTGGATATATTTCATACAGGATTCATTTGAGCAAATGTTGTCATCAACATCTGACACTACAGTCAGTGGAGAGAAACAGCCACCTGCAGGACAGGATTCATCTGTTTCTAAAGCAGTTGGCTAAAGCAGGGTCAGATGAACTATGTCCTGAAACATCTCTTTCCCTTTCCTGTCTGGAAGGAGAGCCCATATAAGTCAGACAGAGGCAGACAGCCAGGCTATAGGCATCTGAAGCTAATGGTAGACTCAAAGCAGCAAAATGACTGCAGAGATGAGATTCAAGTACACACGTGGAGTTTGCAGAAATTAATCCACTTCTCACTATGACGACTGGAAATCTTACTCTGGAGAATGAAAATATAAGTCCCAGGCTTCTATGCAATCTGTGTTACCATTTAAAATGGATCTAGATGCAGCCTTTATAGTTCTAGAGACAGCCTTTTAAATGCAAGGAACATGCAAGTGGAAGCAACACTATTCCTGAGCCTACAGATGGATACAAATAGGTCTTAGCGATGCTCGAGAGCGTCGTAGGAAAATTCACGAGACTGACAGTTTTGAATTATTCTCCCTTAGATCCATGTCAACAGAGCTGTCCATCAGTTCCTAATCCTGGGTTTAAATGCGCATTCCAGGACCAGAGGGGAAGATGATAAGCCCCAGGTTTCTGTTAAAACAACATTTTTATTTTATCAGTGAAAAAGGCAAATAAGTCCTTAAATAGAACCTAATGATGTAGGCTGCAAACATCCCAATATATGGCCTGGCAGGAGAGCTCATATAGCCCAAACTGACAAGCCCCTAATAGAAGTTGAACTCTAAGCTGTTCCCTTACCTCTCTCCTGACAGGTGCTGCTTTGTCCCGTAACACAGATGGCTGGGAGCAGGTTGCAAGAACAATCCACACAGCCCGCAGCTCCTCTCCCTGCTCACTTGCAAGGGGTTCTCTGGGAAAAGCACAGGCAGGACTACGTCACCTTCACCAGGACACCAGCAGCCCACTGCTGGTCACTGTCTTTCTCCAGGTGCTACTCAGGGAAAGAAGCAGCCTGTGTGCAAGGATGTTTCCAAGTTTCACACCTGGAAACATCGCAGCTACTCTAGACAGACCAACTGCACTGTGTGTGCACCAAGTACAGCTCCCACCACAAACTGCGGTCCCTCCCTCTGGAAGGGCTGGGCACAGCTAGCATGAAGTCTCTATTCAGGCAGGAGCATTTACTAACACAGCGATCACTTATTCCACATGGGCTGAAACCTGTCTGATCAGGAACCATTTCTTGTCCTGCACAGCGCTTACACAGCATGAGCTGCCAGCTGGGGCTGGTGAACACTGCCGTGGTACAAACAAATAAAATCAGCCTTATTCAGACCAAATTCCAAAGCAGAGGCTATTTGCTTGCCTGCATTCTAGGTTAAATACAGAAGGCTGGGCTAACTTCTCAATTTGAAGCAAACCAGACAGTGACCTTCTGTGACAAGAAAAAAAAAGAAAAAAATTGCTATGGGGAAGATGGTTCAGGACTCAAAACCAGTCATTTATTAAAACTGAGAGATTACTTCTCCCAGTGGAAGGCAAACTCCAGAATCATCTCCTTCACCACACGTGAGAAACTGTCCAATCTTAACCTCCATTTCAAATGCTAATTACTTCCCAGAATCCTAACCTGAATTTTTCCTAGCTTCCATGGAGGATAAAAAAAAATAGACGTGTGCAGAGACCTTCATCTTTCCCTTTCTAAATTTATATGAATTATGTAATTGCACTTTTAAAGGACTAGAGCAAGTGACTAAAAAAATAATGCAGAATGAACTAACACTACTTGCAACAGCGCAGGAAAAGGATACTTTTAAAAGCAGAGGAGTACTTTCTCCCTCCAAAAAAACTTGAAAAGGTAGAAGACACTATAATTGCATATGTGAAAAATTATTCAATGACAGTGGGATGTATGGCAAGTTATTTTAATTGCTGAGTTTATGATGTACTTTAAATTATGTAAAGGATACCCAGAGAATAAGGATAGCTGTCATCTAAAAGAAGATGTACACAGTTAAAGACATATACCTTCTTAACATACATATCTGATAAATTATATACACATACTGGCAGTGTAATCTAGCAGGAGGGGCTCACAGGCATTTTCTAAAGGCAAAACCTTGTCATTGTGAAAGGATTTATTAATAATTATAAATGAAATTATGATTATCGAAGTTAAGTGCCTGCAAGCATTTTGCCAAAATCATTTAGCTCTGGATTAAAACTCCAAGAGAAAAGGAAAGACCAATTAATTTTCTCATGGTAGGATTTCAGTTAAAATTCAGAAGGTAAGTTATAGCGATTGTGGTTTGGGGTTTTTTTTTAAAGGCATGGCGTATTCACTCAATTGATTTTAGGACAAATGTATTTGTATTACTACACCTTTAATCAAGACTTTAGAGTAAGGCACTGCGAAGGAGAAGAAAAACAGTCCTTATGCTGGGAGCAACACAATGGTTCCCCAGCAGAAGCTCACAGGAGCAAGATAAATGTTTGTAGCCTCTCCAATAAGCAAAATTACTACACTCTGAATGTGAGAACAGTGATGATGACAAACAAGGAGCTCAGCCTGCCAGAAACCTTGTGTTTATTGTTCCAAAAAGGCTAGAAGCCACTAATTTAGAGTGTATTATGAAGAGACAGTGTAGAACAAAAACCAGTTACTGTGAGAGCACGAAGAATGAAGAAGAAAACCACAGCCCTCCTGACCAGCAACCTAACAAGGAGTGCTCCCAACAGCAAGAGTGTTAAGTCTTGCCAGATCAAGTGGGCTTTGGAACCACAAGCTAATCTCCATCAGCAGCCCTGTGTTACCATCCCTGTAAGCCCAGTGGCTAAGGAGTGAGAGAGAGTGTCATTGGAAGGGTTTAGAAGTCCAAGAGCTCAGCAGGGCCAGGCACAGTGTCGGTGCCCCCGGTTTAAAGGCAGAGCCGGGGAGCGATTGTGCAGTTCGCTCACGGACAGGCAGCACAGCCAGGTAACAAACCCTGACGCTGTGCACAGCAGGCTGTGCCTTGCTCACAACCACATCCCGCTTTTCTTCGGTGCCAGCAGAGGGAAAACAGCACTACACCAAACAGTGGGAGAAATCCCTCAAATCTTCATGATATACAAAGCCTGAAGGAATGCGCATTACAGAAAGATTTAGTTTGCTGGCATGAAATCAAACGTATAAACCCAAGATTATTCACAAAGATCAAGACAACCTTCAAAGAAGCCAGAAATCCAGGGGGAAGCAAAGTATTTCCAAGTAGTTCCACTTTTCTCACACAAGCCAGGGAATCTCAGAGAGAGGGTCATAAATAATGGACTTTATTTTCATTCTTTGCATATACTCTTGCTGATGCAGTGCCTAGTGTCATCTGGAGATGGAAGCTGGTAGTGAGCTATTTTTGGATACTCAAAGACACCTTAAAAGGGACTTTTTCTTGGAATAAGAGTGTTTGATTTCTGAAATACAAACTATTGTAATTTACTAATTACCTTACATAGCCTAGAAGTATTAGAGCACTTCTAAGAAAAACCAGATTTGTGATAATAAAAGCCTCTGTAAACTAACAAGGAAAGGCATTTCAGGATGCAGTGACTGAAGGCGGCATATTCAAATTAAGGTATCTAGTTAAATATCAAAGTAACCAGCCACTGACAGAACTATCCTAGTGCAGAAAGTGTCACCATTACTTGATGTCTTCGAAGCAAGACCAGAGGATTCTTCTCAAATACATACATATATATATATATATCTATATATATATATGACCATGCTTAAGCCACAGTAATCAGTTAGATGTTGAAATCAGCAGCCCTTTCTCAGACATTTATTGTGAGTAATTCTGGCCCCAGCAAAATTCAAAGACAATTTACAGAATTGAAAGCAGGTGCGTAGAAGTGCTGGTGAGAAAAAGAGGCCTATCTCAGGAAAGTTTGACTTGTTTAAGTTGACAAAACACAGCACAACAGAGGATAGGATCACAGCTTGAAAACACACTTGAGGAGAGGGAGCTGCAAGAAATGCAAAGAGACGTTTAAACCATAGGATTATGTTGGTGGAGAAATGAGATAAACCAACCATGAACTCTTCCCGGCTGGAGGTCAGAGAAATCCAAGTATGAAGTGGCTGTGATCTGGAGCAGCCTCCCAGTGGGAGAAGTCAAAGAGGAGAAGAAAGCAGATAAAGAGAGAACCCAGGAGTCCACAGAAAGGGCTCTGGCCCCATGTTAATCCCTCAGGAGCAGGACGTCTTCCCTGGGACTGAGGCTTGGAAAATCAGGTTGTCCTTTCCAGCTCTAAGCTTATACACAGAGTTCAATAACTTGGTAACAGGTTATCACTGGAAGAGAAGGAGTTACGTGTTTTGGGGTTTTTTTTCCCCCCCGTGTATTTCTAAAACAGGGAAGTTTTTATTTTCTTTAGACACAAAGATAACTTCTGTTTTCCATCAGCTCTCCTACAGTGCGGGAGAGTACACAGCAGGAGCAAAACATTGCAAGATGAGATAATTTAGGATCTAATCTTGATTAACCTGTGCAGTCAGACAGGACAGTATGAGGAGCTCTACACTCCACCACCAGAGGTGGACTTCACAGATGTTCCACTGTCAAGATCGTTCAGCTCTTATCAACAGAGGGAGGGAGAGCTAACAGGTATTGAAGAATCAACATCAAAGTGCAAGGGACTCAAAGAGCAGCAATGCTCTGCACCGGCACCTGGGTTATCATTCAAGCTCAAAGTATGAAGTATTTATCCTTCCTTCTACAAACCTGAATCACAGGCCCTGGATTCAGCCACCCTTTCTGCAGCACACTGAAGTCAGTAATCATGAAAGTTAAAGCAAAAGTCACAAATGCCTAGTAAGGAAACTGAGCTGCTCTTTCTCTCTCTGCTTCAGAAGCAGTTTACCATAAAACCATCAAAACATAGATACCAGGAGTCAGGAGAGCTGGATTACCCTCCTGACAGTTCACCCCAAGCAAAAGTCATAAGCTTTCCATAACCACTTCATTGTCTCCAACGCCCTCACTCACCCCCTCTGTACACAAAGCTTCCCCTCTTCGGAAAGTGTAAAGAGACTCTTCTGTGCTCAGAACTGTAATATGAAAACAAAATCCTGTGTTAATGATATTTAAACTGATTTAATGAAGCAGTTTCAATTCCACCCTTCCTTCCTCCCAACTCCACCCTCTCCTTCGAGAGGGAAAATTGTTTGGGTTAATATGGAGGAAAAAAAGCAAGCTAAAAATAGCCTCCTTTTGCCTTAAAAAAGTTAAAGCTATGAATAAACAGCCTGAAACAGGAATGCAATTTATCTGCCCACCAAATTCCTACACTGTTTTCTTCTTCAGCTTTCCAAAACATTTTTATAAGGATCAAACACACAGACTTAGATCTGCAGAGCCGGTGGTATCCCAGAACTGCCTGCTTCCATACTACTAAGGTAACTGGTTTTGGCATGAGGAGGAATGGTTTGAGACCGGACGAACCAAAGATATAATCTAGGACCATTAAGGACCAGAATATTTGAGCAAATCTCTTTGCATCAGAGGAATCAATATGAAAAAAACTGAGAAAAATCTACCAAGAGAATGGAAAAGCCTTTCTCGTTTCCCTTTAACTGTGCAACAGACAAACTGCATTATCTTCTAAAAATCTACCTTGCAGTAAAAAGCACTCACACTGTTATCCCTATCTTAGACCCAAGTCACATCTGTCCCTGACAGCAACAGCTGTCAACACAGAAAGAGCAGGGTGATCAGCCATCCTTTTCACCCTGGGCTGGAAGCCAAAGCAAGGATGGCTTATGTATTTGCAGTGCAAAACCAAACAAACTCTTTATTCTGTTCCCTGTGCTATGCCATTAGCGAGCAAGCCGATCAGCCCCAGGGAGTATCCTTGCAATCTGAATATTTGAACCCAAACTTAATTTTCCCCTATTTCCCTTCCACTGTATCACCAGCGAGCTCCAGGTAATGCCATAGGAGTCACGTGTACTATCCTGCCAACGCAGACAGAAGCCTCTTGGCAGGGTCGCCTTTCATTCCCAGTTTCCCATAGCATGAGGCATCAGAGCAGGCTGCCCTGGAGTGCTACAGACACTGCTATGATACCTGATAGGAGTTACATCTTTGGAAAGGAAACCACCTCCCTCCTCTTACAGCAGATGAGCTCTCTGGAAGGAGAAAGAAAATGTCTCACTTTCATCTCAGAGTTCAGAGGGAATGTGTTATAGCCGTCAAGCCTATCAAGATCTTATTCACTGACACACCAGGGACAGCAACTACTCTGAGGTAGGCTGTGCAGCCATGAAATAGCCAGGTTCTGAAAAAGACTTTGCTCGGTGACATTTGGAAAGCCTGCTAAAAGACTTTACTATGACCCTCAAGTAAATGCTGAAAGGCAGCATGCAACAGGCAGGCCAGAGGAGTTAAACAGATGAGGTTACACAAGGCAAAGCCACACAAGGAACAAGGTACCACCTGCTAGCGAAATCCCAGGTGAGGAGTGTGAACCCAAGCTGTCTCATCTCTGGTGTGCCAGGTCCAAGCAAGCACTTTCACTCAGAGTGGCGACACACACTCAGTGATCAGAGTGGGATAGTGGATGCTGGGATCTCACACTCACACACTGGCATCACTGCCATGATATACCACCCTGCACACCCCATCCATGTACAGTGCTCATCATCTCACCTTGACTGCTAAAAGGACTTCAGGGATCCTATTTAGGCTGTGCAGAAATATTAGAGAAAGATATCCTGGTTACAAATTATGTTACTTCTTCAACCACTCTACTGGAGCATTCAGGTGCTCTATGTTTACCCTCACCTCCTATCCAAGGTGGAAAATGTCCTTTAAAAGACAGGAAACTGGCACAGAGACTAAATCATACTACTGAATTCTCAGAGGTGATCTGTAAGCAGATCACGGAGCTGAAACTGGACTTGCAGAGCTCTAAGTTAGCTACCAGACCATTCTCCTTCCAACAGACACATCTGCCAGCATTCACTTGTGCAGCTTGTTCACAAAGTCTGGCGGCTCAACAAAAGAACAATCAAGTGAGAGCAAAAAGTCCAGGGTGATGTGGGTTAAGAATTCATTAGCAAATTCATCAGCAGGGCTGCCAATACCCACTCTGCATCCAGCATTGCACCGGGGCTGACCTGCTCTGGGCAGAGCCTTGCTCAAGCAGGTACAACTGCAGACTCCTGCCTTCTCAAGGGCGCAGCAGACAAATGTTGTAGCACACAAAGGTCTTTGACATCACTCATCTGCAACCTCATCCTCTGTTGCTAGCCAGTTTTAAGTGGAGGTGGCTTCCCTGGGTTCAAGAGAGATTCAGCTTTCCCAGGGCACTGTAAAGAATGAGAAGAAAATGGACACTGACTCGAGAAATAGAAAACAGGCTGAAATGTGTGGAAACAATCCTGCTTTTGATTAAAAGAAAAAAAACTTAAAAGAAACCAGCTTAGGGTGTTTCTTTGCAGAAAGACAAAGTCTCGGGCTCCTCTACAGCGCTCAGCTCAGTGTATCTCAGACTGTGCATACAGTCACTGCCCACACTGACACCCCTTTACAGTGACTCCCTTAAGAAAACACCCATAATCACTACAGATGATTCGTCAGGAACACGAATTGATGTAAACCAGAATGTCTTTGCCTCAGCCAGTAGGTTCTGCCAATTATCTATCCACGAACCAAGAAGCTGCTCCTTTGAGCAGTGTTCTCCATCATCCGATACACCAGCGGCAAGTGTTTTGAATTTGGGTGAAGAGAAAGGAGTGGAGTTCAAAGAGTTAAGAAATCTTGGTTGCAGTTATCAGGAAGAGCAGTGGTAATGCAAGGTACAACCATGGCCCTGATCAATATTCTTAATACAGAAAATATGCTTCTCAGGGCATGTCTGCAGCACTGGAAGCAGTCTTCCAGCTCAGCAGCTGTTTTTTCCTTCAATTCAGCCTCACTTTTAACTACTCTTGATTAAAACGATTACTTTCACTCAATATTCAATTTCTGACAGGTAATATTCTCTACATATGTTGCAAGCTGGCTCCATCCTTACAGGCAAAACACAAGAGCTCCCTAGAAGCAACTTTTCTTATTTTGTAAGTCATGTATAATTTATGCATCTGCAATATTGACACAGGCTAGAAATACACATCGTGCCAAAATCATCTCCTATAAACTTTCGGTAGATTCTAGGGCATTTTCCTCTTCAGGCGTTGCTTACTCTTGTTATTGCCATTAGTTCTCAGGAGAATCCATTACCTGAGCACTATTAATTCCTGTACACCCAATCTCATAACCCAAAATCCAGACCACATCAACATTCAATGCCATTTAACTGTACAAGTGTCTGACGGCCCCTTAAGCATTTACAGGGGTTTCTTTGTTCATTTAGTCCTCAAGTTTTCTTCAAAACAAACATTGCCACATGCATAGATGTGCTTCTGCCTTTCTAGTCTTGCAGATGGATTTCACACAGGACATACACAGCTCTTCCAAGTCAGAAGACAATTCAGCTCTTCCAACCAGGTAAATATTGTCTGAAATTGTCTGAAAACTGGAGATGGCTTTGCAAGCAGTTGTTATCATTGTTATGCAAAATACTGAAATCACCTGAGTCTGTTTTACTGAGTTGCTGGCAGAAGAGAATTACTGACAAAAGAATCACAGGCAAGTTATACATTACACAGACATTCACAGATAGCTGGCAGGAGTAGGGAGGCATTTTCTTCACTGCATTTCCTTGAGGTGGAAACTAAAAGGGGGAATGAGGATTTTCAAGAGTTTTCTATCGGTTTCCAAATAGCACTGAATTAGGTAGCTCTCTTGCACTGCAGAGAAAATTCCATTATCTCGTTCTAAGAGTATATCTCGGTACAGACTCAGGAACACTCCAGCACTGAGTCACCTTCTCTTTTCACCTGCCATGCCTATCACTAGATGTCACACAGGTATGATGTGTTTGCTTCTGACACTCCGAACAAGTTTAATCTTCTTTGCCCAAGTAATACTTTTCTTTCCTTTTTTTATTTAAATATTTTTTTCTTTCTGAAGCCGTTCCCGGGAACAAAATATTTTGTCCAGTTCTCATCTTGGCTATTGGATGAATAACCAGAACACTCACCCAAAGCACACAGTCTTTGATCATTTCCCTCACAAGGTATGCAGCTGGCCAGAAGAATTTGCATCTATGAGCTTCAAGTATGAGGCTTGGGGGGATGGGAAGTATATGCATCCTTTTGGCCTGGGATTCATAAACCAAAGCTTTTTGCAGTAGCAAGTGAACTGACAAAGTATAAATAGAGAAACATGTAATTATCACAGATTACAGCTAACAAATCCTCACTGGAGAAAATAGAGTATGTGTAGGAGAAACTCACTGTAACTGGGGGTTTTGCAGATGACACAGAAGATGCAATTGGAAGCTCTTGATCTCCCACAGCAATAACAGCTGGCCCCTTCAGGGATGCCACTGCAAGACACAAAACAACAGATTCATGAGGGAAACAGGCAGGTGGTCATCAGGAGTCATTTCAGGAACAAACTTCTCAATCCAGTATTACTGCTCCCTGCTTCACAATCCCCTTCACCTCACCTCTGTACTTCCCCACACACTCTAGCCTCAGTGGTGTTTGTTACTAAAATGAAACTTGGGTCACCAAATAAATATTAACTTATTGGAGAAAATCTCTTCTTGCACATTTTCAATACAGAATTTAAAAAAAAAAACATTAAAACGAGGTGACTTTGTCATTGACTCCACTTACAAACTAGTAATGTGAGAGTGAACATGCAATGACGAGAATAAGGCAGGCTGGGAATGCAGAGAAAAGTCCAGGTAAAGAGTGTCTACTGAACAGCAGCCTGTGACTTACAGTCCACCAGCAGCACAAGAAACAAGCTTTGTGGGTCCTGGGGAACAATGCACAAAAAGCATTCAGAAGACAGTGTGGGCTTCTGTTTCCTACAGAGGGAAAAGATCGTGGCAAGGAAAAGTGAAACTGGTAAATACTTCTAAACATTTAAGTTTCTGAGGCTGACAAATGCCAAGGAAACAAGCTTAGTTGTGTGGAAACAGTTTATGCAACAAATACCCACAAATGAAAAGCATCTTCTGCTGTGAGTGGTGAAACTTCACCAAGTGATGCTGCATAGGGAAAAGTAAGTTTATAGCTATATTCAAATGCATAGAAATATTTGAGTGCATAATCAGCCAATGCATAAGAGGTTAGCTCTACCTACAGAAGCAGCAGTAAGGTCAGATATGTAGACAAAACCTTTTGAGAAGAACAATCCCTTCCTTTTCCATGGCAGCTTTATAGTGGATAATGAATTACACCGCTGTTTTGTGACACAAGATTTCTGCTAGCGTGTACATTTCCTCAGCATTAGGTTTGGAACTGCAGATAGATTTTATAGTTAAGCACAGTGGAATTACCCCCACCATAAATTACGTAGAGTTAAAAAGCCAACCCCTACAAAAGAAGTGCTCCATCCTTACTGACCACACACAACCAAGACTGCACTTTATCTACCCACTTGAAAGACATTAGTTCTGTAGATCAGCTGTCCCTGGCTTGCCATAGTTTAACTCCTAGCTTTTTTGCTGTTGTTTGTCTGGGTTTTTAATCTTGTTATTTCAGGTGTTTAATGACATTAATTTCCAGATGGTCTAGAAACCTAACACACCAGCAAGCAGGCTACATCCCTGTTAGGTGCACGAGTGTCACTGTCTGTTACTTTACTGTTACATAAATCAAGCTGGCCCCAAAGAGGCATCAGCAATGCATTCCCTAAGCATTGCTTTGATTTTTCTAAAACAAAGAGCTATGGACGTTTCAAGTGTTTCTTGAGAAGAATGAGCTGCCTGATGATTTTTAGATTTGTTTTTTTCCCCTAAACTTGACAAATACCAGGAGCAACATCACCTTTTAAGGCAAAAGGCATCTGAAAGCAAAATCCTGCTTTTAAGCCAGAGTGACTCATAGCAAAGATTCTCCCTATAAAAACAAACTCAATCATGAAGTAAAGAATGATCTAGGAGCTCTAGTAATAACAATTCAAACCAATCCTTTTTTCTCCATGACTTCTGTGGACTGATATTGGCTGGTTCAGGCAGGTGGTCTTGGCTACTGCAAAAAAGAAAACAAGCTAGACAGACCACTGGCCTGACCCAGTCTCATCATTCATTTGCGTCCCTAGAGAGTACAGTAAACACAAGCACAGATGCACAGGGACACACTGCACACCTTATCTTTTCTATAGGAATGCAGGAGGAAGTCTGTAGCTACACTGCAGGCACACGTGCTTTCAACAGAGCTGACGAGCAGCCCCAGAGATAAGGCAGAGAAGATGCAGGAGCATGCACACAACACTGCCTCCAGCAAGCCTGGGTAGCTGTGTACAGCCCAGTACCACCATATCTTCATTGACGCCATGATGATTTTTTGCTTTTCTTTTATACCCCCTTTTATACACTCTTTTATATAGCTTTATATATTCCTTGTGCCTTTAGCTTACATAGTTATAATTCTTTAAGTTCGATAACTCCCCTTAGACCTAGTATTTCGTTAAGTTTAGAGACTAAACATTCTAAAAGCCCAAAGAAACCAAGGTCCTCTCCAGAACACATTCTGTAAACAAAGATAGGCCCATCCAGGGGGAGGGTCCCTTGGGTGGGGGGTCTCACCCGAGTCCCTCATTGGGGAGCCTTTGATAGATATGCTAATTTTTGGAGGGCATATAATTGTATACACATCACATCGGGAGGGGCCATTTTCTTCGGTGGGGACATCGAGGTGCGTTTTGATGTGCATTTCATCACACCTAAGGATCCTTAAATAAATACCGAGGTAAAAACCCTTTTTCCCTCCTAACTGTGTGCAGCTCTCTTAATTTTAAGACCAGGAAAAGGCATCATCATCATGCCCATGAAACAACGTTAATAAAGCCAGCTGAGGCAGGGCTGATCAGACTGCAGCCCTGCCTCCTGAAACAGAGGTGCTTGCTGCCCTCAGAGGAGGCAGCATTATACTAATGAGAGGATGTGACCTCAGTAGGCGGCATCTAAACCTACTCAAGTCTAGAAGACATCCGAAATCATCCTCTTTGAGGAGTATCATAGCCATTGCACAGATTTTCCTTGACCTGTCCAACACGTGAGCCCAAGCAACCACATTTTCAGCAAAGAAGGGGGTGACATTACCAGCAGAGAGACCACGGCTCCACTTCCCTCTTCACAAATGACCCGTTGTATGACCCCAGGCAAAACATTTTATCTGTTTCTGCCCCACTTTCATTCTCAGGTTGGTTTTTTTTTCCTGTCTCTTCTTTTGACCAGGGATCTTCTTTTACAAGATATTCATATCTAGTTATCATGTGTTGCTGAGCACAATGGGGCCTCTAAGCTTTAAGTTTGGTAACAGAAACCTCAGCTGCAGTGTAAGTCCAGTGAGAGCTACAAGGCCACCCTCAAATCCAGCTACTCCACACATCCTGATCCACAGACCAGAGGTATGTTTTCAGTCTTTCTGTGCTGGCTTGTGTCAAATGCTTCCAGGCTCTTTGGCATGTCCCACAGCACCTGGAGCCCATCTAAAAAACTCCCTGACAGCTCCCAACCATTTATGAGATGTTTTTTTTTTTTTCCAGGCTAACTTCACAAGTTCTTAGTGGGGGAAACTACAGCTTAACAAGAGCAGATGAATTGAGTCCTTATACCAAATTCAAACTGCCTAATCAAAAATCTGTCACAGACAGCTCAGCTTCCCAGGAACTTGGACACCCTGAGTTAGATAAAAGTCCTGCTCTCTGATTTTCTTGCTTTGAAATACCTATACTTGCTCTTCCTACTCATCCATTCCTCCCTTGGCACTCCTGTCAAAGACAGAGTTTCTGCTGTAATCCAGGACAGTTTTTCCTTGGGGCTTGTGTTCATCTGCACAGTGGTCTCAAGGAACCCGGTTCCTAGATGCAGGACACCTCTCAGTGTTCTCGTACTTTCCACAGGAAATTTCCAGAGTACTTTCCAGTGTGATGCTACTTCATAGCATCTCACAGTGGTTCGGTTAGAATGGACCTTAGAGATCATCTTGTCCAACTCCCCCGCCAGGGACAGAGACACCTTCCATTAGACCAGGTTGCCCAAAGGCCCACCCAGCCTGGCCCTGAACACTTCCAGGGGTGGGGCAGCCATAAGTTCTCTGGACAACCTGTTCCAGCGTCTCATCATCATCATTCTTCCAAATACCTAATTGAAATCTACCCTCTCTCAGTTTAAAACCATTGCACCTCATTCTATCACTACACTCCCTGATAAAGACTTCATCTTTCCTGTTGACCCTCTTAAGTACTGGAAAGCTGACATAAAATCTTCCAGGCTGAACAACCCTAACACCCTCAGCCTGCCCTCAAAGGAGAGATGCTCCAGGTCTCTGGTCATTTTTACAGCCCCTCCTCTGGACCTGCTCCGACAGGTCCACATCCTTCTGTGTTGGTGGCCCCAGAGCTGGATACAGCACTCCAGGTGGAGTCTCTCTAGAGCAGAGCAGAGGGGAAGAATCACCTCCTTGACCCACTGGCCGCCCTGCTTTGGATGCAGTCCAGGATACACTTGGTTTTCTGGGGTGTAAGCAGACTCTGCTGGGTCATATTCCTTTTTTTCATCCACCAATACCCTGCCAAGCCCTTCTCCTTAGAGCTGCTCTCAACCCACCATTGTGGGTTGTATTTTCGCTTGGGATTGCCCGTGCCCAGATGCAGGAGCTCGTTCTTGGCCCTGAACTTCATGAGGTTTACACAACCCATCTCTCCAGCTGGTCCTTATCCACTGAGTGATCCACCCATCAAATTCATGTCTTCCATTTTAGAGACGAGGATGTTACGTGGGACACTACCAAATGCTTTGCACAAATCCAGGTAGATGACATCAGTCACCCTTCCCTCATCTACCACCTCTGTAACACTGCCATGGAAGGCCACCAGATTTGTCCAGCACAATTTGCCCTTAGTGAAGCCATGTTGACTGTCACCAGTCACCTCCTTATTTTCCATGTGCCTCATCATACTTTCCAGGAAGATCTGCTCCATGATTTTGCCAAGCACAGAGGTGAGACACTGGATTTTTTGAAGGCAAAGGGTGAATGTGGCAGGAAACACTTGGTACCATGATGTGCTCATACTGCCTGAGTTTTCAATCAACAATTTTTTACTTCCTATTAAACCAGAGAATAGCTTCACCTTTCCTATACTGAGGCAAAACCCAAACTGATAAACTCCAAGCTGCAGCCATTTGGGCAGCAGTCCTAAGAAACAGAATCATCAGCAGAGACATCATCAATGGCATTGGACATTGACCCTAAAAAGGCTTTCCTTGTTTGGGTCTTCCCATGAGGCCTTCCTATGTGACCTCTTTTGCCAGCAGTCACATAGATACCCAGGGTTAGATTTTAACAGGGACAGCAGAGAAATGCTCCAATTTGTGTCCCAACAGCACACAGGACATACCTGTGTAGCATGACTCAACTTGCCTGCCATGAAGAGAACACACAGAAATTCCCAGCACCACGCAGATTAGGCACAGTCACCTTCACCAGTGGCAAGGGGCCTTTTTGAGTCTCTGCTCTGCTTTCAGCTACTGCAACTAATTCAGGAAATTTACTGACTGACTGAGCTCTTGTATTAGCACACAGTGCCTCTAACAAAAAAAAAAAAAAAAGCAGCTATTCTNTGCCTCTAACAAAAAAAAAAAAAAAAGAAGCTATTCTCTGAAGTCCTACTAAACACAAGAGGCTGTGGAAAATATATTTTAAAGCAGACATGAATACTACTTGCTCTTGTTTTTAAGAGGAAAAATACCAAAAAGAAATGTCAGCAAGATTCTTCTCTGTACCACCACCCACCAGTCTCCTACCCACCCCTGCTTTTTTATTTATGATTTTTTAAATTAAGGTAACATTGTATTTTTTGCCCACATGCTTTCCCCTCTAACAAAACTCCACCTGACAATTTGCAATCATTTGAAATCTCTTCCTTCAATTTCTATTGCTTGATGCAAGATATCTTCACACTGTCAGGACAGACTACTCTCCTGCCATGCCCAGAGCCATCACCATGTACTCAAACCCCAGCAAATCTGCCAGATAAGCTGTCTCCAGCTGGTATCTTACATATATTATACATACAAAAAACATGAGGGAATATATAAATAGTTATTCCCTTCCCACTCCTATTTTAGGATTTCCTGAACTCTACGCTATTCTTATCCTCCTTACATCAGCATTAACCCTGACAACCATATTCCTGCAACATTAGTTCACTCGTGTCTCTGGAAACCGCTGGATTGATTTTATGTTTTGGAGTTATTCTTGACAAAGTCCAGGATATGGAACTGCAGCCCATTTACGTATAAGCTCTTAAACTGATGAGCACGTGTAACTTCTGTTAGAGTTAGTGCAAACAGCAGATTGTCACACAGGCACTCTGCCCCAAACATCCACTTGCACTCTGCATCCCTCCTGTAAGCTTGAAAAAGGCTTTGTTAAATATTTGCATCCTGTGTTGCTGCTTGCAAAGGCATCCGTGCTCGGCACTTAGCACTGATAGCTGCAAGATCTGTGATCCTGCTTTGGCTGTTCCCAAGTCTCAGCCTAACTGGTGAGAGAGTCTATTCTTCTCATTCAGAGGAGCTTTCACTTTCATGACTTTTATGCACAAATACAGAGCAAAAAGATGAGGCTTTACATTCTTCCACACCCTGAGCATTCTAGATGGAATCAGCAACACAAACAACCCATCCCTTGGGAAGGATGGGAGTGTCCCTGTGCAGTCTAAGGCAGTTACTCCTCAAAGCAGGTAAACAAAGGAGGCTGAAACACAGTCGACTCCTGAAGGTCTCTCTGCATCAATCACTGCTTTCCTTCATTGTCATCTAATCCTCAAGGTCTGCCTTTATATCTGGTGCTACTAGATCCCAAGAAGATCTCTGCAGGACATGATACATCTCACTAGAGAGCACAGGAGCAGCTCCCATGACACCTTTCCATATCTGTCAAAAAGGAAAGGCTGCCTGATGCTGACTGTTCATTCATAATTAAGATACTATTATGACATGCACTAATAATTTAATACTTTCAAAATCCATAATTAACTCAGAATTATTAGAAGTTCAAAACATGAAAGCATAATTAAGGTCTGCAGCTTTAAACTTGGTTTCTGGTTTTAGCGGTTATGCCTAAAAAAAGGGCTGATTCTCCCTGATTAGTAACTATAAAACATACAGATGTTCAGATTAAAATATCCCATACACTGAAGTTCAGCATGCAAATTTGTTAAGGAAGACACATCACCATTCATTTAACTAAGAAGATATGCAATAAATGATACATTTATTCCAGTTTCATTTTTTCCCATTTTAGATAAATGAATTGTGGATTTGCTTTTTATTAAAGTTGGTGTGGGGTTTTTTTTATTTGTTTCTTTTGTTTTGATGTGATTTTTTGTTTATTTGCTTAACGTTTACTGTCCTTGGAACAGAACTGCTGTTAAGGGAACTTTCCTGTCTGACCATCCAGGAGCCACTCTGTCAGTCCCACTCCCACCACCCCAGACTTTCACTGCTGGGACCGAAGCCCCTTCACAGTGGGCAGCTGTGCAAAGGGTCAGCACCAGGTCACGGCCCCTTGCCTGGGGCTCCCACCATGTCCCCCACCCAAGGCACAACCTGCAGCTCCCACTGCAGCTGCACACCCACCTACCGGGGTGTCTACACCTCAACAACTGAAACCCGATTAAAATCTGCAGGAGCAGCATTTATTCACTGCCTAAACTGCCACAGACCTGATGACTTACCAAGGGAAGAAAGAAGGTTTAAAAACTGCATTTGAAGTTGTTTCTTAAAGAGTATTATCTATAACGAAAGGAAGTAAGGAAATGTGACTGTTTCTACCAAAATAAAGAGAATATCTCACCATCCCTCACTTAGTCTTTCTTGAATCCCTCCCTGACACAAGCCATATATGACATTCTCAACTCTCAATCAGTCTCACAACCTCACAAGCTGCCTGTCATGGAACTGCTTCTGCTGTAGAACTTCAATGACAAATATTCTCCCTACACCTGCAGAATAGGCTATTGCTCTCACAGGTTATCCTGGCACTGCAATGAACTCTTTTTCCAGACGATTAGGCCATTGATTTCCTGTGGTTCAAGCACTTTCATTTTCCTTTAAAGCCCTAGCCAAACCTGCACTGGCAAATATTTCTTAATTTAGATGCTATTAAATGGTTAGGGAAAGTTTAAATCTCAACTTGATTTGTCATTATTTCAAATTCACCACTGAAGAGGTTTATTTTCAGAGAATACGTTTAATTGCATATCTATGATTATGATTATACACACAAAGAAATATAGACACAGCACTGTTTAAATGCATTGATTCCAATATTCATCCAGTGATTCTTAAAACTGTTCCAGGGCTTTGGGAAACATAGGGCATTTTTAAAATATGACAGGTACTTAGCTCCTGAAATATATTCCCAGTGAACATAGCCAACTGTAAGCCTTTAAACAGAGATGAAAGGTATTTTCTAAAGGAAACACTCCAATTCCCAAAGAGCTGATACATCTCTTACAGTATGCCAATATTGCACACATTTGTCCCTCTGTCATCCTTACAAGCATAAGGACTATTCTTCCCATGCTATGATGGGCATGGACCTGAGACACCACGAGGATGGCAAAACCAGCAACAGCAGGGTCCTCCTCCCCACTCTGCAAGCTCCACTGAGCAAGGGTAGTGCAGCACTGCCTGAGCCGACTGATAGGTTACTAGCTAGGTCCAGGGTCACACTACACTCTTTCAGAGGTGTCTGTGGCATGACAGTGACTCACAGCAACATTCAAGCTGTCCTGAGATCATCCACAATACTCGACATCATGCAAGAAGACAGAAGTGACCTTCCCAAGGAGTCTGCTGCAGAGCTGGGAGCTGAACCAAGAGCCCCCATACTCCCAGTGAGCACCCAGCTCCACAGGGAACAACAGGTAAATGTCATCCCTCCCACAGACATGCCCTGAGCAAACATCTGGAAGCACCTGTGCAGGAGCAAGGTAGACAGGAAAATCAGCCAGTGAAGGCAAAGGAAATTTCGGTGGTAACAACAACAGTTTATACATCATTTAATTTCCTACCTCAACCAATGAGTAAAGCACTTGAGGACACGGTACTCTGAGTTTTCTAGTACTGTAATATCTGCAAAGTATTCACTTGTTGGGGGGGTGGGGGGGCAGATTTTTAAAGCTTTTCAGCTTATTCTTTTAAACTAGTGACTTAAAACAACTGCTACCTTAATTTTGTTGCTGTGGATACACCAAGACACACATTTTGCTCCCAGAAAAATCTCCAAAACAGTAAATAACATCATACAAATTTTACCATGATACTTCCAGGGAGAAGACACACCTCCCTATCCTTGCCCTTTGCGGTAACTTTACAGAGTTAAACCAACACATCCATAGTTTTAAGGCAAGTTTTGATCTTTTGCTCTCCTAAACCAACCATCCAAGACACACAACCCAAGTGAGTTTTCCATCTCGGATTGCAGCGCTCCCTCTGCTCTGCTCTTCCATCTGGCCACAGAGAAGCTGGCTGTGGCCCCAGGCCCCCGTGCTGGCAGAGCAGCCAGCCATTACAAATAACACTCCTGGCCGCGCCACAGCCGCTGCAGCCACGGAGCCACTCCTGGTAAATGAAGAGCTGCTGTGCAGCAGTTTCAGAGCACTGGGGCTTGGCAACGGTGCGAGCACTGGATGTGACCCACTCAGTGGGGGAAGTACAGCACAGTGCAGCGCAGGTCTGTCTGTGCCAGGACAGCAGCATTCACACTGTCCAAAGAGTAACACTCTCAGACACACCAGTACTGGAACCAGTGACAAGATGAGAGACTTATTATGGAAAAGTTGCACAGAATACATTGAAAATTTGTGATCTGCACAGGAGTCAGATTATCACCTTTGGACAGGATCAATTACAGTTTATAACCCACACTTACCTGCACAGTTTAGAAAGCATCTAAGCCAGTACCTAGGTACCAGGTTTCTATACCAAAGATACCAAACAACTCTACATATTCCTGGTACCCCAAACATCTTCCCTCTGGAGAAGGATTCAAGAAACAGATTTAACAGACTAGCACCACTAGTCCTCAGGAAAACCAAATGCATCTCATCAAAAATCAGCATTACTTTTCTGTGTTTGCTTTAAGTTCCGCTGCAGAAATGTAGGTTGGCACAAACTACTGCAAATATATTGGAATATTTTACACTCTGTCAGGAGACCCTCCCTGGGTTCAGAATCAACAACTTTAAATTATTTAAAGGTTTTCAAAAGTTTTGTGCTGAATCAGTTACAGCAATGCCACATTGCATCATTTTAGTTAAAGAAACTTGACGGTAGATGCAGTTCTTTACCTCCTGTCCTGATCCTTACTACACAGGCAAAGCAGTTACCAACAGGACTCGAGTCTTCAGTTCTCTGCCCCTCAGTTCTCACACATTATAGAGACAACACTTCAACTTATTGGTCCATCTTGCAACCAAGATCTGCCCTTCAAATGTATCTCTCACAATACCTATTTACTACGTTTACCTCAGGAAATTTCTGGGCTTTTTTGAGGCAGACTGGCCAGTACAGCATACAAGTAATTACTTGCCTATACTTCACAAAATGGGGGGAAACAGGAAAAAAATACATATATATCATATATACATATATATACGTACATATACATATATATATAAAGCAAAGCTCCACACAAGTCTGTGATGAGACAGAGAGCCCAACTTGGAGCTTCAGATATTCATACAAGACCAAAACTATCCACCCTCAAGAAAATACTAATTTAAAGCACTTCACTTCAGTTGCCCTTCTGTCTTGCGGTTTGCTACAATCACACAAGAGCTGGCAAAGCAGATTAAATGCTACAGGTGGAGATTCAACTTGCAGGGATAACAGCTGTTCACTGGCCACCGGTACTCTTACAGCACTATGGCTAACCAGCACATTTCTTGTTAGAATCACACCAGGCCCACAAGTCAACAACAATGATGATGTCTTATCTTTGCCCCTCCCCAGCAGCTTCTGCCATCTGCCTTCGTTCTTTTGACTCACCTTCAGCCTGGCAGTCTAAAACTACTCTCTAGTTTATGCTTCATACATGCATGTTGTTATTCCCTTTGTACAGCTAGTGCTGCACTCTTTTGCAAACTCAATGCCTGGCTGATGCCCATCCATTACTACACTAGAATGCACTACTCCACTGAAAACATAGATTTAATTTGCAACTATAAGAAATGCTGCTGTTGCTGTCTACAGTGAGACTCCACTGAAGAAATATGCTGTGGCTGTATCAAAATCTTGTATCACTTAAGATATAAGTGAACTCCTGCTATGAAGATAACATCCTCTCACTTCTGATCTGCCTTAACATTAAGCAGTTCATGGGAGGATAAGGCAGAAGGATGATACCTCACAGCTGGATGGGAACAAAAGCCGAAAGTCAGCCACAGGAAGTCAAGCAAATTCTGGGCCTGTCAGGAAATAATTCCTCGTTATGGACAGGTTGTGAAATATTAAATGATACAAGTTGCTCATGTTTTACAGAGCAGGAGAAACGCTTAAGAAACAACACCCAAACTTAGAAATACAAGTTTTTTCTTGTAACTGGTCCATGCTTTCCATGATATGCCAATACCGTAATATTCCCAGCACTAAGCCAGGTACAGGATTTTGTCTCCAATGAACACAAATCCAGCCAGCAGTTTTACACCATCTCCTTTCCAGACATTAATCTCCCAATGTAGGCGATGCGTATCAACTCGTATGGAAGTCCCACCAGTTCCATGAAGCAAGGTCAGTTGATACTGATTAATGATCTGGCTCAACATACCCAAGGAACTGACGCACTCATTAGTTATCCTAAACAGCAGGATATTACAGTAAATTATGACAGCTGCTGTGTGTAGCTTTTCAAACCTGTTTTCTGTGCCTTCAAATACAGCTAGCACTGGAGGTATCCTTTACAGGAAAAGAAAAACCATCTACAGATCAGCACTCTGTACAGAGTCCAGCAGTCTGTAAGTGTTACTTGCCAGCATTTACAAAGCAGTGACGCACACAGTGTAAAGCCTTCGCTAACACCAATCCACATGGAGTGCTTTCAGCAAAAGTAGACACAAAAAACACTCTCCTCTCATTATTATCCCCAAAGTAAAGCCTGACATCCTCCCTGCCTCCTCTATGAACCACTCAGTTCTCCTTTCTGCCTTTATAATGTTTATAATTTCTCTTACTTTTAAAAAGCACGTGAATAAAGGCATAGCCTGAATTCATGAGGGGAAAAAATTGTTTTCCTACACTTTCTAAAATCTCTCAATATCTAAATATTTAAAGACATTCTGTTATGCCCCTCTATATAAATACATCTTCACAACCCTCAAAAATGTCATTCTACCTGGCTGCTTCTTCCAGTCTCTCCTACATCCACACTGCTGTACTTACCAGAAAAGAGATGGCACAAGGCAGCAGACAGAACAGGATATCTTGGGCCCCTTCACCTGCTGTGCACTTGCACAATGGGTATTGTTCCTGCCTCAAAGACATCACAATTTAAACAGATGAGGCTGGGAGAAAAAAACCTGTTTACCTCATTTATAGGTTTGCAGGAGACTAGGAACCTTGCTCATGATCACAGAAATTTATGGCAGAAGTAAAAACTGAACTCATACATCTCAATTCATTAGTATGACTCCAGTAACATCTTTCCTTTCAAGAGCAATGTGTCCAGTCATTTCTCACCATGTGAGGTCAAGAAGGACTTCAGCTGCAGACAGAGATTTTTCTCTCATTATTCCCGACCTGAGTAGAAGCGATGATGTCTTCCTGGATTTCATGATTTGAATGCACACACATGAACAGTTACAGCAAAAAAATGTTAATGCAACAAACAGTATGCCCTATTCATACCTGTGATAACAGGTCCCTTGGGCACTCTAAGAAATAGCCTCACAAAAACACCCCGGACTCATTTCCCTGACTGTTTGCCTCCTGAATTACTGGATTTGAATATATACCAGTACATGGAAACTGAGGCACATATAAGGAAGAGGAATAGTGAAAAAAAAAAAAAATCCTTTGGACCCATTCCTCTTGGAAACTCCTTCAGTTCTGTCTGCAAGATGAAACAAACCAACAGTCTAAAGGTGCAGTGGAGAAGAAAACATCAACCAACCAGGGAGACGGGGTGGGCAAGTGGGAAAAGTACACAGCAAAACAAGCTGAAAAAGCCCTGCTTTTATCCCCTCACAGAAGCTACCTAAGGGAGCCCAGAGTTGATACCTTTTTGAGTAGAAGCAAGCAGTGAAAGAACAGGAGACTGAAGCCCACTGCCACTTTTTTATCATGCTGATGGAACACAGCAGGAAGCTGGTCTCACATCTCAGGACAGCTCTTCTTATCCTGTGCTCTCATAGCTCAAAAACAACTTCACAAGACTTGTGCAATGGTTCGTGCCACACATCCTAACCCCCTCTGCGAGAGCAACAGACACTAAAGGCATAAATCCTGTGCAACAGAGCTATGGCTCAAGGCAGCATGCTGCAAGGGAGAGGAAGCGATTCTAATTACAGCTCTGATCCCTTTGCTCCTGCCTGCAAGAGAAGCCAAATTTAAGGAATCTGCTTTACCAGTAATGCCTTTGCTGTGGCACTCAAAAGCCACCCCACTTTGTATTCTGGACTGGCCAGGCAGTGTATGTAGTACATTCTTCATCTCCATACCCAGGAGCCTCTCAGCAACTCTAGCTGGCGATAATTACATGTAAACTTATACAGAGAACATGCCAGCCAGTTTTGAAATGGGAATGAAGTTAGCAGATGATCAAACTTGAGGACAACTTCCATAACCTCTACGTAAGCATCTACAAGACAATGTAAAAGCCATAATGCACCGCTTCAGAGTATTTCCCTTTTCAGAGGCTTTGTCAGAGTAACAATCCTCTCACACACACACCCCGAGTCACCAACTGGAGATACTTCACGTGCCTCAGTTCTACCCTCATGTCAGCAATTCCAGTTTAGAAGTCAGAGCAGAGAGAGAACATCAAACAAATTCATCAAGCTCCTCTCATCTCTCACTTGCTAAATAGAATTATATTTACATTGGTTAGCAGCATCTGTCAGGGAATTAACAAAAAAGCAAGCATTGTTTTGGCCAATTTACCAAGTAACAAGGATATTTCCTGAACAAAAACTTCCATTGCCCTGTTAGGTACACCCATATAACCACTGTGCCAGTAAAGGCACACAAGAGTCTTTTCTCTTCAATAAGAGCCATCACAGGAAGGAAACAAAAGGATTGCAGTGGATATGAGAAATAGCCCTTTCAGAAAAGCATCAGTATGTTTAAATATAGATACCATCCTAGAAAGAGCAAATAAACTGCAGTACTTTCCTTCAGATAAAAAATACGCAATGTTTAAACAAGGTAGTCATTTTGCACTGATGCAATCAGTCCAACTACTGCAAAATAATATTTTACTGAAAAAGCTTTCCAGTTCATAGCCATTGGTATTATTATCCCAGAATAAGAATGCTGGAAACTGGTATCCTTTGTACTACTACAAGAGAAGGTCAGAGTAGTACATTTATAACATTCTAACTGAGACAGCAAATGTTATAGTCTGTTCAGTACAGTATCCACCCTCCCCCTCAATCACAGATGTAATCACCCTCACATACTGTGGGACAGTCCCACTGCCAGGCAAGGGAATGCTAAATAGTATGGATGTGAAGAGCTGGATTCCACAAAATCCAGCCACTGGGGAAGAGAAGAAAGCATGCTTTACCCTCTGGTTCCCACTTTCTTTTTAAGGATCATGCAACTTCTGTGGATCTTGCTACTGGGCACATTTTGTAGAGCTGAAAGGAATTCCATTATAGATTTATCATCTTCTTCTGCTAACACTTCCTTTGTAAAATCAGCAAGTAAAGTTTCTGTAAGGTCAAAATTGGCTTTTCACCCTCTAGAGACCCAACTGGTCTTTTCAAGCAGTTTAATAGCTTTTATCTCTTGAAAACATTTCAGTTGTGTGGGTGACTCCTCTGATTGCCCTTGCATTATAAATACATCGGCAAGCCCTGCCAACAGCATGAGGCACACATTATACAGCATAGCCACCAAGTGACATTTTTCTGTTGAATACACAGAATTATAGGAGCACATGCCAAGGATAATATCTATCCTCTAATGCCTACAAAAGCTAAGGAGACTTCGAGCCAGCTTGCAAAGTGGCCAGGCTGATTCTGTGACAATATCCATGCAGCTTCAGCCTTATTCCCCCATGAGGTGCATCATAGACCATTTTCCAAGACTAGTATTCCATTCCTAACCATGATTCTACGTCCTACACAGAAGCGTGACTTCATTCAGGCCACCGTAAGTCTGTCAGACTCCACTCCCCATGAAATTTTTGCACTGGCCATATGGGGCTACTAAAGGGTGAGCAGGTCCTGCTGATCACTCCTTGGCTCTCCAGATGACAAATCTCCACATGGATAGGAACCACAGAGCCTGGCTTGGTGTGATGCTGCTGATTGTGTGCTGCTGTGGGAGCAGTTGGTCCCCAGTGTTCTTCAACCCTCAGCAAGCCCACAACAGAAGGGTTCTCTGAGAGATTGCCTGCTCATCCGCCCTTCCCGAGCCCAGATGGGCTCCTCTTCTGCCTAACTCCTCCAGTTTGCATACTGGGCATGACGTTCTATGGTGTGGAATATCCCTTTGGTCAGTTCGGGTCACCTGTCCCAGCTGTGCTCCCTCCCAGCTTCTTTTGCAAACCCCCTCACCCATGCAAAGGAAAAAAGTCCTTGGCTTAGGATAAACACGACTTAGCAAAAAACCCAAACATCCGTGTGTTACCGACACCATTCTCACTCCAAATCCAAAACACAGCACTGTAACAGCTACTGAGAAGAAATTAACTCTACCCTAGCTGAAACCAGGACAGCAATAAACTTACCAAAGGGTAGGTTCAGAAACTCCAGTCAACATATGCAGGAAAAAAAGGAAAAATAATTTTTACTAAGCATCATCAGTTATGCAAAGGTGAAAACAAGATATTTCCAATGGAGATTTTTCTGTAATTAGGTCCAACATCTCAGACAGCTAAGAATTATAGAAAATCCCAAACCACACCACTGGCACATTAGGGGTGGGATTTTGTGATCCAAGCAAACAATTATTTAAGAGACCTACAGAGGAGGAGCAGTACAAGATACTTTCGCAGATTACATCGTGCTACAGTCACTGTGCATGAAGTGCTCCGATTATATTACAAGGAAGTATTTGTCCCTGCTGAAGATACTTTACTTAGTGTGGCTCTGATTTTCCCCTACACACCTTAACTAAAAGGAAAAAATACAAACCAGCTTCTTGCAAGCCTATTTGGATGTTGAGTATTTCAAGCTCTAGGTACCTCAAAACCTTAAATATAGCAAAACAAGTTGAATGCTATCATCTCACTTAACTTTGCTGACTGCAGAAGAATATCCTAGAAACCCATTTCCTCACACAGCTAATTCATCTTCCCTGTGTGGGAAGAAACCCGTTTCCTCAGAGAACAGAACAGAGTGCCAGAGACAGCCACTGATGTACTGGCTTTTAATGTTGATTTCATATATCTTGTTGGACTGAAGCCATGACAGAGGCATTTGTTATTCCTTCCCCTCCAAGCTTGTACCAAAACACAAACAAGGTCTTCACCATAAGACCAGTAAAAAGCAGTTAGTTTATTTCCTTAAAGCAATATGAAGTATCTCTACTTAAATCTTATTTTTAGAGTACAAACCTAGTTTTAAGTTTATGAGGATTTTTTTAAAAGGAATCGTAGTTCTTCCATGTTCTATTTAGGACATTCAAGTAACCTTTCAAGTACTCCAGAGAACAATGTCCACCCCAAATTTCAGTGATAGGTCCTTTTTAAAGTTGCACACATAATGCAGCTTTGACTTTTGAGGTTAACTCAAGCTTTACAAATATAGCACAGTGTCAAATTCTGCTTTCATTAAGTACCAAAGTGTGAATGCTCCTATTTGCATTTTCCCCAAATGTCAATACTTCACTTGAAAAACAGAGTTGAAAAGTCAGGATAGTTTGTTTCTCTTTCCTGCACTACAGCTACAAACAAGGTGGGAAAGTCAGAAACCTACTTGTTGTATAAACCAAAATGTCATAGGACCTGTCTTTTCTTTAAATTAGTGCCTAGCTGGATCTTTTAGTGTTAAAATACTTTTTGTAAGTCAAAGCTGTCACTGACCAGAAACAGCCACCTAGTAATGGCTCTGTCTAAAATTTAGTAAATGCTACATACAGGATACAATATGATACATCCATCTTCCTCCCAGCCCCTATTTGCATCAGCAGCATTCAAAATAGTGAAGGTGGGGGAGGGGAGAATGTCACAGGGAAAATTAATTAAAGTGAAACTAAAATTAAAGTACTGAATGAGTGTCATTTCAGTCTCTATTCAAATGTATTCAAAGCACCAGTAATCAATTCAGCTATAGCAACCAATGACAAAGCTACTTGAAAAAAAAGCAAACAACAAAAAATTTAAAGGGGCTGCTGAAGTTTTTTATTTGCCACCAGAGATCACAGTCACCATCAGCGTTCTGTGTCTCTGGCTTGCATCGTTGCCCTCAGTTTCAAACTACAGCCATATGTTTCACATTAAAATGAAGGACAACCAAGTGCCCTTGAAGGATCAGACACAGTTCTCTTCTAAAAATCATGCACTCATCCCATGGTTGCATAACCAGGCACGAATGGACCTCCTGCATCCTCGTGATTTCCCTGTTGCTGCTAACATCTGACACCGTTCCCGTGCGGGACACCAAGACATGAGGAAACAAAAGCAACATCTCAAAATAATGGGGAGCAAATGACATGTGCACATCTCCAAGGCTGGCAATGCAGATGACTATGATAGGTGAGGTGGCTCCCAGCCTGCCAGCACTTTGGCTCTGTCAGCCACGAGCGATTTGGCAACCTCTGTTTGTTACCGCAGACCTCCACCGGTTAGGGACTGTTGTTGAGCTATTGTGAAACATTTAATGAGAACCACATGTCTCCCAAGTGTTCTGGGATGTAACCTAGCACAAGAGAAAAACAAGAAAGTTCAACAGACAGCTTTTATGACACTTCAAACATTTTGGCTTTTACGTGTCTCTTGCAGTAAAACATGCAGTGACCCATGCCCTCTGCCAGCTCTGGAGAGCCTCTGCCATCAGTGTGACTGATCACGCTGCCAACAGTAAATCTGTCACCCCTGCTGAGATTAAACACTCCCATCTTAGCTAGAGCCCCGATCTGCAGCTGGATTAAGGCACACAAATCTCTCTCTGGTGTTGCAGAGCACATGCGGAATTTCTGAGCATACCATGAACATATTATGCAGCTGCATCTAAAGACCTCTCATCAACATGAAGAGAGGTAGCGTAAGAGGAATGCTATCAGAGGGCCCCTTTTTCAAAATGTATTTAGAGACTTAAAAAAAAAAAAATTACACTGATTTAAGAGTTTCCAAATCAGGCCAAAAAAAAAAAAAATTACATTCAAAGAGAGCAAGCATCCTCTACCTTAGTTCACAGAGCAATTTAGCAGCAGAGCTCAAAGTCTCCTCAACCTCACAAACCCCCGTTCTCACTGCTACAGCTGCAGCAGTTAGGCAAAAGTTATACACAGCCATATGTATTTACAGCATTACACAATAAACCAACATAAAAATCAACACTAGGTTATATTGTGGGAAGTGCCATCCAGATGGCAGGAAGATCTCGAGTTATTGCAGCAGGCAGCCGAGATAAAGATCCTGGATGGAGGGACACTGCACTGGCAGGCAGATGAACCAGAACAGCAGCTCTCAATCAGCAAGACCAGCCTCTCCAGCAAGGTGCCAATGTCATAGAGATGAGGTACTAGTGACAGCCTGCAGTATCCCAGTCATACTCCTGGCACCGGGATCTGAAGCCAAGGCATCTCTGCAGAATAATTCAAGTTAGAAGGGAAGTGGATTCCACCAAGGTGAGGAGGGGAGAAAGGGAAAAAAAAATTAAAAACCAAATAAAACAAAACAAAACAAAAATCACCCTTTTTCACCAGAAAGGCTGCAGAAAAACAGGAAGCATTGAGCAGAAGAATCTGAACATCTCTCCTCTATGCAAGAGTGAACTCCCAGATAAAGTAATACCTTTGTGTATGCAGAGCAATCTGCTTATCTAAGTTTCAGGCACAGAAATAGCTACAAGCTACCTGATATTATGCAGAAATCAGATGAGACTTTACTGAAAAACCACGTCACCCTGAAACACAAATACCCACTCAAAATCAACAGCTCTGACTGAGCTGGCGCAATATTCCCACAGCCTCTCTCCCGCCCCGTCACTCCCTCCATTTACTGCCCCTTGCAATCACACAAGACATTTTTCCAGCCTGGCTCCTCACCACAGTGTACAACAGTCACCTGCCTTCACAGTAAAGGGCAGCACAGCTTCCAAGACCTTGCTGAGACAACACAAGCCTAAGTGGCACAGACTCCTTTGAGTGCCAGGATTTAATCCCACCTTGCACAACAATTCAGGAACAAGGTCAGTGGTCCCACACAGGTCCCTTCCAGGGCCTAACACAAAGCTCAGCAGCAGCAGGGGTCACTGGAAAGTTCCAGGTGATTCAGACACTTCCATCTTTTTTCTCCAAAGCAGTCAAAATAAACTGCCACCAACTCTCAAAAAGTCTCTGTGTCGGATACTACAGATAAAAACACTGTAACAGAAACGGAGAAATGACACAATGTCTCAGAGAGACACATACAGCATCAGAAGTAAAAAAGGCTAGAGCATCACTAAATTCAGCCTCCAGAGGTCCCTCCTTTAATCATCTAGTGCGTATCCCAGACAAGGAATACATTACTTTTTACTGCTAACTGGTGAGGGCAATTTCATTTTCTGTGAGGAGTACCCATAAGATATGATGGAGCAAATGTCAGGAACAAAGTAAGTAGTGTGTGGTACAAATTTCAGAGACAATTATTTCCCAGCAATCATTTCAACATTTGCAAGGTTTTATTGCATTGGGTTAATAGTGATTTTTTTTTTATTACATAACCAGAGCCCTGCAAAACAATGCAAAAACAATCACTGGGAAAAGTTAACAACTGGTTCTCAAAGCTTAATTAGCAGATCAGCTTTCTCAAGAAGATTTATTCATACTCTGCTTCCATTTGACACTGAAGTCTTCAGCATTTTCACTTAAAAAATAAAATTCATATTGCATTCTAGAAGTTGAAATCCTTTACCCTATTTACTAAATCAGTAAGTTTGCTAAAATTTCCTCTATGATCCTTAGTGATATCATTCTTGTG
Organism: Oriolus oriolus; assembly: GCA_013400235.1. Classification (NCBI taxonomy): domain Eukaryota; kingdom Metazoa; phylum Chordata; class Aves; order Passeriformes; family Corvidae; genus Oriolus; species Oriolus oriolus. The sequence continues at coordinate 455,520 of VXBT01006601.1, forward strand.
CTCATTTACCAAAGACTAACAAAAAAAACCTCATTTGGCAATAAGAAACACTGGAGACAGCTTCTAACATGAGATGGCGGCTTCCTTAAAGCAATGGACCAGTTCCCAGCTATCACACCAAACCTCATTATACTCACTGCTTGGCGTGCAGTATTTCTTGCATATTTACTCTGGCAATCTCTTCCAAAGCTTACTGGAGCTAATGGGTTTGAAAATCAGGTTCTAAAATGGAGATGGGTCCTAAAATGAGTAGCCCAAATGTAAGTTATTAAAACCAAACACACTGAAGGAATTAAACCCATCAACTTTTTTATTCTGCATGAAACTTAAGAGCTCTTTCCCTCTATCACTGAGCTATGATCACAACAGGACTAATTCCAGCTCTAAACCACGGAGGAACATTTCTGAGTAATCTCAGTGTGCCTGCTAGATTTCAAGGATAAATTAGTGCACTACTTTTGCCCTAGCTCTGCCATTCATCTCCACTGTTAAATTACTCAGTAGGCAAGAAACAGAGATACCAACACTAAGGTAATTCCCTCCCTCTAATATACATGTCTGGTTACTATCATGCATCTTCCATTGGCAGGAGAAAGTGAGGTTGTGGTTGTGTGCAAGCTGTATGGTGCTATAAATCAGAGCAAGCATATTTTAACAGTCAAGGAACCTCTTTTTTTATACAAACTTTGCTCAAAGAAGGGATTTTCTCCAAGAGTGAGAGCAGCCCTCTTCGCAACAGGACAGATGTCAGTTACAAAATCCACAAGCCCTCTGTGTCTAAAACAATTATTCAGAGAACAACCTACATCTGCACTGTTGAGGGTCAGATTTAAGATGGGACCCATTTGCATTTACACAGTTACAGTGAGCATGCAAGTCTCCCACCTACAATAAATACAGCTACAGAACTATGGACAGAAGGCAGAGACTCCAGACCTTGTTCAAGTCCTGAATGCTGAGCAACAGGCTCTAAGGATTTGCAAATTTCTTGAGGAGATTAAAGGCACACAGACATTTAAAGGGATTTTCAAAAGCACGTAAGCAAGTTAAAAGCTTTGAAAATTTTACTAAGCATCTGTTCACATCTTTAGAAACTTAAATACATTTGAAATCCAACCCCAAGAGCATATTAAAGGCAAATTCAATCTGAGGAACTTAACAAGCATACTAGACTTCATAGTCTCCAAAAGCTGTGTTTATTCACACTTGTCTTAGTCGAGGAAAGCTTTTAAGAAGTCTCTCTTCTAGACTCCCTGGCATGAGAAAACAGGAAAAACTGTTCATGTGAATGAGTGATGAATGTAAGAACAAGAAAAGGCAGGTCAGTCTAGGGGACAGCATCCCTGCTACAGGGGTTCAGAAGAAATGCAGTGAAGCAATGTGACCCGGACAGTCATCTTCCCACTCTGAGCCATGGTCTTCCAACATTTTTCAGCCTGCTGAGCTTACATGCTTTTTTGGATCAGAGAATTTCTATTACTATATACCCATCCTGGGGCTACTTCCATAGCCTTCGTGGCCGCTAGCAATGCCTCTAAACACTCTGCTACAACTCAGACATAAACAACCTGACTCCTAGATGAACCCATCAGCTCTACATACATTTTCTGATGGGAATTGGCTAACTACATAATACTTAGAACAACCAGAGCCTACCACTGGGTACAGTTTTTCAATATATGTCTGTATATAGAACACCAATGTTCATAATAAATGGTCCTTAAATACCTAAAACATATGTAAATATGTTTTAATATGCCTTTATATATAGATATATAGACCTAGAAAAATGCAAGCAGCAGGCTCTTGGGTATGTAAATGGCATTTTATAAAGGTCACCTTTTCATGCAGAAAGAAAGACTGATGAAGGTTAATTAAATTAAATTCTACATTTATCCAAACTCTTCAAAGCAAGGACTTTAACAGCATCCTTAAATAACAGCCAGTAGTTTTTAAATATCTTTGAGGACATGATGATCAGATAAGTCTTGGAGCAAGGCAGAAAAAAAAATCAACTGCACTGTACATGTTGTGTTTCTCTGTTCGCTTAGAGAAGTTTGCAGAGGGGTGGGGGAAGTAGTTGTTGGGGATTTTTAATCGGAAAAAAAAAGTAGGGGGTAGTTTACTGCTTCTGAGCTTCTGCTGCTCCCATTCCAAAACTTGTGTGTAACAATAACCATTGGTAATTCAGCCTGTACAGGCCCTCAGACAGCAATGACAGCCTTTCAGTCAGGAGCTCTGTGCTGATGTGAGTTAGCACAAAACTCAGCAAAAGAAATCCTGTAGTAATGAAACAGCCAAAATCCTGTCAAAGGCCAAAGTGATTTCAACTATTACATTCCTGGGTGCTTGCTGCGAGCGTGCAACAAAACACCAGCAGGAAGAAGCATGTGAGAGCTTACTGAATTCAAGACAACACACAACAAATGCATCCCAACTGGATCAGGATACTCCACATGCCTAATCAGGCCTCATGGTTGTTGTACACTCTGCACAGGAAAGAACTCCTGTGATGGCATCTGCATCCAGCAGGCAGGCAGCAGGAGGACCAGCTCCCAGGGCAGTAAGGACACAGGGTTACGCAGTTCCCAGTGGAAAAGGTCAGAAGACACTGCCACTGCCCCCATGCCCCATAAATCACGCACTACAAGTTAACACTAGACAGCTATAATTTTTAGTCAAACTTTGTTACACAGCAGTAATTCTCATGAAGTTGCTATCTCCACATCTGCAAACTGACACAAGGAGGCAGTGCCCTGCAGTGGCATCAGGACAAAAAGATAATCTACAAACGTGGCTTTCCAACCTTGCAATTTAAACACATTGTTCACAGAAAGAGAACAAAAGTAAAGTAACAGCCCTGTGCAAAGGACAACTATCACAGAAGAGAATTCATCATTCTGCTGGAAATAATGTTTTAAACATCTTTGCTCTTGACAAACCTGACAGATAACCTACAAAGAGATGAGTGAGCAACAAGCAACCACCTGATTCAGGTATCTCTCCGGCCCTGTCAGGTCAGCTTGTAAAGAAGCAGTGGCTGAGATGGCTAGTGAGCCAGGACAATGACATAACCTTTTCACAATTTCTTATCAATAGGATACAACAGGGTCTGGTTTCATAACAAACTTCAGCGGAGTCAGGGGAACAGCCATATAGTTTTACCACCTAGAGAAACCTTGGTAACAAATTGTGTTCTCAAATACCCAGCTGTTCCCATATAATAAACATACACAAAAAGCCCATCAGGGTACATAGAGCTCAGAGCATTTAAGTTGTTACAGCAGCACTGTTAAAAATAGACTACTTATAAATAACAATTCCGTACCACAGATTTCATTAGCAGCAGACATACTGGTAGAATCAGGTATCTACTGTCCAGACCAACTAAAACAATTAAAAACTCTGTTTCTGCAAAGAGGAACTACATGACCTCTGAGAGACACAGCACACCCTGTGCACGGATCCAGTGTAGGCCAGATCATAGTGTATGAATTAGGGGGTTACTAATTTCATTGGGAATCTGCCAGTTTACACCAACATGGCAGCAGGGGAAGTCTCTCATTTCCCATGGTGCTGCAAACACTTCCATCCTCCCATTAGCTCTCCTCATTCAATTAGATCCCTCAGCATGCTGAAGGAATTCACTGCGATTCACTGAACTGCGTGTAGCCAAAATACCAACATCTGCTCCTATTCTCTACAGGAAACAACAGCCAAATCCAAAATTTGCTCCCTAGGACCTGCCCTTCCTCAAATGCCACAACAGGAGAGGGAGCAGACCAGCACTAATCTGACTATCTCCCAGCATACCATGTGTACACATATAAATCTTCATGAATACCTTGTGATGTACAGGGAGTGGAAGAAGATGATTTATCGTGCTAGCTCATCAGATCAGGACACAGACAGGTAGTCTCTGTGCTCAGCCCAAATCAGAGTCTTCAGCTATGGGTCATTATGCCTGACCAAACTACAGAACTTTGTTATCAGGCATTGATTCCTGCAAGTATAAAAAGCTTCTGAAAGTATAAATATTACTATATAAAGATAGCATGAATTTATATATAAATAAATACTTTTTTAAAAGATGAAAATATAGTCTCATTTAAGTAGAGTCTGCATTAGTTCATTAAATGCAGCTGCGTTTCATGTAATTTTGTAAAGGTTTACTTTTACATAAGAGAAATAAAGAGTATTTGTAAAGAAATAAAAATCCTCTCCTGGTATTTTCTATTACATACTCATCAGTTACAAATTACAACAGATATACGCAAACATTTACATTTGCCATTTACATTTGCACTGGAAGAAACATCCGTGTGCACATTTGCCAGTCACCTTACTTGCCTGGAAAAGTTAACCTCAGGCTTTTCTCTGCTGAAGAAAGAAAATTATCTTGGAGGATCCTTGTCAGAAGCTAAGGATGAGAATTCCTGTTATTCCTCTTGTGCTTGTCCTCTTGGAAGCCCTCTACAGAGAAGTAGAAAGCCTGCATAATCTCTCCAAGCTTCAGGCAAACAATGTTTTCACCAAAACAGGGTGGTGAGAAAACACCTGACTAACCCAAAGCTATTGATGCATTTAGGTTAAATTTGTCAGGCTGTGTTGGCTTCAGAAAAAAACAATCCCTGGGTAACAGACCCTCCCTCTCTATCCCAGTTGCGCCTCATTGTTTGATTCTCAAGTGTCCCAAAGAGTGGGCTCAAGTTGATTCTTCTTCCACAGACAAAAGAATCGTAACACCTAGGTCAAATCCTTCTCATATCAACACAGAGCAGGGATTTGAGCCACAATTTAGGAGAGTACATTAGCAACTGGGCAGTTTGGAGGAAGGTTCACAATTGCTCCCAGAGAAATTGAGCTATTTGGCATAAACAACTCTATACTTGGCAGCCAGAGGAAATAGGGGAAAAAAACCAACATGAACTCATGGCCAGTCATCAGGATGTTCATTTCAAGGTAGGAATCCGTGTTGAAATCTTTGCCATAGATGACCACTCTAATGTGGAGGCAGATGTCATTTACGCAGTTCTAGTCATGCTCCCATTAGAATTTAAATTGAATTTGCAGTGCCAGATCCTCACATACAAAAACAAAAAATTGAAGCACGCTCATTTTGAGCCAACAGGGCAATATAAACACTTAACAAAAAAATCTGCAGTTATCTGCTTGGCTAAACCACGAGTGCCTGTCCTCTCTGGAGCTCTGGGTGTTTACACCACTTAAACAACTGACCCCTCATTTTCATCCTCGGTCAAAAAAAAAAAGTCTCTTAACTATGTCAACTGGAATAAAGCCACATTAGTCCTAGGCACAGAAGAGAAAACAATATAATCCCTGATATTTATAACATACACTTCCATATTTCTCTACTGCTTATTGGGAATGCTAATATTACTCCCCCGAGAGCCCTGCTTCACTAGTAGCAAATGCTTCCCAATGAGCTGCAGGAGGACAATTTGATTTTAGAGGTATTGCCAGCCACTGGCATTTGGCATAAGATCAATTTGCTTGTTTGTTAATAAAACATGTGCAGGGGAAAAAGAGAACTGCACCAAGTTGCATGTTAAATTATGTCACTTCACAGGGGTAGTGCGTGCAGCTGCTTTGGACGTGCAGTTACAGGGGAAATCCCAGAAACAGGAACTTCAACCAACATCTTCATTTTCTTCAAGTACCTCTGTCCTTAATATAAAAAGCAACCTTTTCTCCCTTATTACATACTCAAAGACATCAGTAAAACTCAATTATCTATCACAGTACTCCAATTAAGCTCCAAATCAGTAAAAGACTTTTCATTCTCCCTTTAAACACACACATTTAATCACTTTTCTTTCTATACACAAATGAAATCAATTCTTGTGGTGTGTTAGAGAGGTTTTTTGCTTTCTGGGTTTTTTTTAGTGGGATTTTTTAATGTAGTTCTAAGAGTTACACCATTACAGGAAAAGCAGTATCATTGTGAAGTGCAGAAAAGCTAGGAAATAGCTATGAAATAGTAATGGGGGGAAAAGTGGGGGGGACACAGTAGATGATGGGAGCACAGAGAAAGTTATGCGGCCAAACTTGCTTTAATTGTCTGAAGAGAGAAAAATATAAAAGAAAACAACAGAATAGCTCTAAAACTGTTTTCAAATACCAGAAAGGTAGCCTTTAAGCACTAATGAGTTCAAACTCTCTGAAAGATATGAGTCCTTGGGGGCAGACTCTCAATACACCACCTTTAATTTTGACAGTACCTTGTTAAGGTCATAGCCTGACATTGTGCTTGCTGTAGTACAGTTTCCAAACTTTTAATTTCCACCCCACACTTAGCTACGAAATTGCATCTGATATTTTGCAATTCTCCTTATGAATTTTTTTTAATAAATATTTCTATTATGTTTATATGATTTCATTAATATTCTCATCTAGTTAATATCAGGGCACAAAAGACAGAAAGCTAATAGCGCATGCATCTTGTTCTCAAGTTAAGAATAACCTAGAAAATACACTACACAGATATCTAGTTCATCTTCTCAATTCACACTTTTCAGATTATAATAATAGCCTTGATACCACTGTTCAATGCTGAGCCTTCACTGGCAAGGAAAGAGATGTATGTGGTGATTGTCGGAGAGGAAGGAAGAAGATTTTCTAGCATTGTGTAGTTTAATGTATGTCTAGACTGTAAGTCTTTGAAAGCATAATATTGTTCTTAGGAAGAAGGGCTATTCATATGGTAAATAATAACTGGAGGAAGGAAAATAACCCCTGAAAAACCTCACCCAGTGCAATCATACATCCTACTCCCACCTATCTTTCTCATACTACAGAAAGAACAATGCTACATATTACCAAAAGCCACAGGTGGAAGTTTTCTAAATGTACCCAAAATAGCAAGTGTTCCACTACCTGAAAAAGCAATCTATCAAAGCAGCTTCCACAGGTCAAACAAGCCAGAATCTGATATTCTCAGTTCTACTCAGGGCTCAGCCATCGACTCACCTTGACCCTTGGAAAGTCACCTAGAACAAATGAGCAAAATGTTCTGCGGCAGCTCACAGCACAGCTTGTGGAGGCCCCTGGAAGAATCAATTTTCAGGAATTTGTATGGGCAAAGGCACCTAGAAAACTAGGCCAAAAGAAAGCACAGCAGCAACACTGTCATGTGTGCCAATTCTGACTGCAGAAAGAGCACAAGCCCATTAAGAAAGGGCTTCAGCTCTACTATGCCATCACCTCCCAGGTGGCCTCCAGATGTCAGTTCATCTCTACTTCTGCTAACTTTGTAAAAAGATATCAAAAGCACGAGGGCTCGGAGGCCTCTCGCCACAAGTGTGTTTAATAAATAAATCCATAATATGACATAAATTGGGAAATCAGTATTCAGTACACAGTTACTAATAGTGCAAGTTCTAGAAAAGCACATGTCCATCTCCGCCGTTTTTCCACCACCCACACAGCACTTCTGGACCCAACACACAGTAAAACACACATATTTGTCTGTGCTCCCAGCAGGCACCAGAAAAGCTTTGCACAGCAGTGGGAATAGTATGGAGAGACTTTCTCAATAAGACACCCAGCACACATCCTTGAAGAAAAACTAGCTGCTAGACAGTCAGGTGCTTCTACCCCACCACCACTTCCTTCACTCCGTAATCACTGCAATTCAAGGCCACCACGGGATGAAGCATCACTGTGCACACGCAGAACTGAGTACTACCAAGGAGCTCTGCCCCCTTTTCGTACTGAGGGGTTGAGGGGAGTGAAAGTCAGCAGGAAGCAGGGAAATCTCACAAGCAAAATGAACCTAGTCTCCAATACCTTTACAGTAGACAGTCACACAAGGCTGGAAGTGACATGATTTTAGCAGCACTCACCAAGCCCTCAGTTACTCGTGACACCGTTCTGCAGGAGCAGGTCAGGTCATCTCTCTCCCTGAAGGCTTTTCAGCACTGCTCAGCAGCAGGAGTGGCATGGAAAAGCAGGTCTCACTGCAGGTCACATGCAGCTGGTCACCCTCAGAGGATGTCAGAGGATGAACAGACCTCCTTTCTGTCCTCCCCTCCCCAGTTCAACACCACAACAGCATTTATAGCCTCTTCCTACTCTCGCTCACAGACAGTTGCACCTTGAGCTCTCAACAAAGGCTCAGCAGCCAGAGCAAATCAAATGCATGTCCAGGTTTGCTGCTCTTTACACTCACATGAAAACAGAGAGTCTTGCAAGCACTCACACAGTTCTGAGGAGAGACATGCCTCATACAAAACAACCAACACACAACTATTCCTACATACACTGTGTGTTGGCCTTCATCATGTTAAACAATTGCACACATGCTCAAGCGTGTGTACAAAACCTCTGTGACCACAGGTGCCCTGTACTTCTCATCGGGATCTTCTACTCAAAGAAGAAAAGTACTGAGCAAGCATTCACCCTCCCCTTTTTCTCTGTTCTTCAGTTCTACGATCTTTCTACCTCCTTTTCCTTCAGAGGAGAGAAGGCAGGGTACATACGGTCTCTACACAAAAATGCAGGATTCTAAAGCAAGCCTCAAAATGACAAGGACACATAAATGCTCCATCCTCTGGAGTGGTAAAAAAGTTTAGAGCTGCCTTGTTCATGTCACTTACACAAGCTGCATGTGAAAGACCTTGGTAGACCACTGCCTCACTCCTCTCCTCCAGTTTGACCTCTGAGTTACTGCACTTGTAAACTGGGAACAACAAATGGTAAGACAAAGCTATCGGGCACGTAGTACCACGCTGGAATTCTGCCTGACACAACTGAAACGGTCAGGGCAAAGGTTTTCAAATTCCCACCTCAGTAAGTTTCCTCTCACCAGAAAAGGAGGTCTGTTCCCACTGTTGTTTCATCCAAACACAAGTCAGCGTGTGCAAGCCATCAGGCTGCCTGAAGAGATTCAACAGGTCCACAATGAGCACAACAGCCAGTGCATTTCTGGGCAGCTGTGTGACACCAAAGGCTGAGCCAAACCGAGGTGCAGAGTAACAACAGCCTCTGCAGAAAGGCAGGCAAGGCTCAGAGAAACCGGCCAGCTCCACTGTCCATTATTGGCACTGCACGGGGCACCTGATGACAACAGAGAGAAGAGCCCAGAAGGACTTACTGAGTGTTACAGCTACAGATAAGACAGTGTCAAGGACAAAGTACTAGTTCTGTCACAAGCTTTAAAGCTATTAGTTTAAATAGATGCTCAGCATCACTACATTGAATGATACATCTAAGAGGGTGACCAGCAGCTTTTTAAGCCAAGGTAAGACATGGATTTTACAATAGCTATTATATAGATCCTACTTCCATTTAGCACCCACAGGGTATATGAACTCTGTTCCTTTTATTTGCACAGCTCCATTGCTAACAGTAAACACAGCAGATAAACAATAGTTCATGATCCTTCCTCCACAAAAAAAAAAAA
>VXBT01006601.1:464954-503781 GCA_013400235.1 Oriolus oriolus
AAAAAAAAAAAAATCTATCTTCCTCCTGTGTACTTGACAAAAAAAGAGTAAGCTCCAAGAAGCGATACTCCATTTTGCTGGGTTTTTTTTAGGTTTACTACATTTTAGATATACAGATTAAATTTGACTTTTTGTAAAGGCAATAGCTGCATTCCTTAAAAGTCAGGTGCACTGAAAACTTTCTCCTCTCTCCATTTCTATGAATGGCATCTTATGGTGATAATACATATATTCTTATTTTTAATGGACAGCCACACCAACTTGTTCCAGCTGACAATACATGACTTAACACTGTATAGTGAAGAAGCCTGGAAAATGACATCCGCAGGAACAAAGCGTAGAGAAAGCCTGCTTCTCTACAGAACAAGCTCCTGAGGGTTGAATAGGTAAAGAGTGATGCACTGCTCACACACTTTTATATCAGGGGAAATGGACAGCATTTGGTTGACCTAGAGCACCAGTCAATCAAAAGTCAGTAGAGAAAAAGTAGAGGGAGAGGGGGAGAAATGAAACTTGGCTGCTGCAGTCATTTGCAGAAAGAATTATGGCTGAGAAGATGGTCTGATCTTTTGGGGATGTCTGCCACAAGCTGGTTTGGGGCAGTGCAGTGGGCCATCTTCTGGTGCATGTCACAGAAATCTTTCCTTCTCAGGAAAGGAAAAGGTAGAAGCTCGTAGGCAAAGCTTCAATATGTGCACATGTGTGTAAGAAAAACAGAACATGACTGGCCTGCAGGTCAGATCTGGCCCAATTGCTAACACAGTTGAATCTCTGAGTTACATCACTCATAGCTCATGTCTATGTTTTTAATGCCTTTTCTATGCCTGATTACACTATTCATTTCTAAAAATCTATGCATTAATATCCACCAAATTACAACTCAGCTCAGACTTAAAGATAATATTTTCTCTCTGAAAGCTGCTTGTTAGAGCTCTGCTGTATTATCTGGAGTTGTGTGCTTCATTACAAATTGCTATCACACGTGCCACGACCACACATTCAATGTTGAAATGGACAGAAATAAGAGACAACAGATCACAGGAATAAAAGAAAAAGCTGTTAGGTATCTGGTCAGTGTGCTTGCCCTCCCCCACTATGATAGTTTGCTGCTTTTGAACGATTTATGAAGACCCACAAAACCCCTGCTACAAAGGCAGCTGAACACCATGGCAGTAAGTCAGATACCAGTGCCTGAAATACGCTGAAATCTAATGAGTGATGGCCACCAACTCCAGTAAGCCTTGGATCAAGCCCAACCCGCAGGTCTCATTAAACTCATCTTTATATAAAAATCAATAGCCCTTTTGCCTCCTCCTTCAGCTGGGAGGGAAACAACGGAAGCACTTCTACAACGAGAATTACATCTCACACAGGCTAAAAGAGTAAAGAGCTCCACAACAAAATTAATCAAAGTGAAGGAGTTATAACAGGCTTAAAAATGAGAGCACATTAATAATTGCTCCCTTGTGGTAAACAGAGCTAGTAATCAAGCACAGGTCCAGCAGAACTTATCCACAGCTGAAGCAGAATTAGCTCTGTAGCTACATGAATGAGCAAGTGATTGGCCTGGACAGTCACGGGTGAGGGTGGAATGGCTCTGTAGAAATTCAATTCATCCATCAAAAACTCAGAAGAGAAAGACACTCTTCTCTTAGGAAAGAGATCACGTTTGTTGGTCATTCCAGAGCCAAGATCAGATTTCTGTGTCCACCACCAAGACATTTTGCACTGCCAGCACCCAGAACAGCAAGAATTATATGACAGCCCAGAAAGCAATCTTTTCTCACTATGACTCCAGGCCTAGTACAGGATCCCAGTCTTTATCTAGAATGATTCTATGATTCTTAAGAGCAACCCATTTGTGAAGACCAATTGATAAGTGTCCAGTCTTTCTCTTCTGTTCCTGTGACAAAAGCATATTCTGACAGTTCTTTGCTGCCTTTGTCTTCCTTTGTCAGGAAATGTGCCCAGAGAAAACTCACTCTCCTACTGACCTTTCTTTTGTCAGCTTAGTAGCCTATGATACCATGATGCTTTTTGAAATTTAAACAGAAAAAGCAAAACAAGTGAGTTTTCATCTCTATTCAAAGTTATAATTTGTCAGTGAAATATTTTCAGAATCTTCAAGCAAAAACACTAAAGTGAAAGAGGAGAAGAGAAAGCAGAACTTGCTCTATGTGACTTTTCACTGGACGTTTTGGTTATACAGGAACATGCAATAACTTCTCCTTTCTCTATCCTCCTAGGAGCACTCGGTATATGAATTTAAAATCCTGACTGTACTTACCTTCAGAAGCCCCTTGGAGGTAGCTGTCTGTCTTTCACTGACAGGTAAGCAATACCACAGACAATCTGGCTTTATCAAAGTCAAACAGTGAGTCTGCAGCTCAGCATTGAGCTGCATGAGATTGACTTTTGATTTTATGTATCTACCAGTTTTACAATTTTTAATTAATTTTTTAAAATATTTTCATTTAAAAGTAAATAGCTGGATGAGAAGAAAGGAAGAAATGGAAGATAATTGGGGGGGGAGCCCTACACATGAGAGGCTAAAAAAACACTACTGAATTTGCTGGAGTCTTTACAGCAGGGCCCCTCGTGCACCCTTTAACCAGCTCCAGCACACAAGACTTGAAGTGAGAATGTACCCACATTGACAAAAAATGGTAGAACTGCTAGATAAGCACTCACTCACATGGCTGACCTTCCAAATGAATGACAAGCTACCAGGAGCAATGTCAGCTGGAACCCAAAAGGTTCTTGCTCTAAGGACGATGCTTGGGATTCAAATTGCACAAACATCTCTATACAACCTGAGCCGCTTGACTGTCGGATACAGTGAGTGTCAGAGGGACATCTGGGCTCCCTGTACAGCCAAAGGAAAGGAACAGCAGCTCCAGTACAGCCTGTTATGGAAACTGCCCTGTCTGACCATCCAGGAGCCTCTCTGGCAGTCACATTCCCACCACCCCTGACTTTCACAGCTGGGACTGAGGCTCCTTCACAACGGGCAGTTCCAGTGACCCCCTTCTGACTCCCTACGCGCCCGACTATTGAGCCCATAGACTGCAAGGGTGTCATCCTGCTGAGCCCAGCCACCTGCTCACAGGTCACGCTTTGTCATGCAAAGGGTCAGCACCAGGTCACGGCCCCTTGCCTGGGGCTCCCACCATGTCCCCCATCCAGGGCACAACCTGCACCTCCCACTGCAGCTGCACACCCAGATACCTGCTCTAAGGGTATCTCTCAACAGCCCTATTTGAGTTAGGGATGAATCTCCCTTTCATTTCCCCTGTCACCTCCAGAAGAAAGCCCTAAATGACTACTACTTAGATTCTTAGACGGCTTTAGTTACACAGAATTAATGTAAGTTGAAGGTTTTATGCTGACAAGAAAAAAAATTGCTCCACAGATACCGCGGTCCCTGTTAAGTCAAGCATCTCCTATTCAAGAAAGGCAACTTCTTGATTTGAAAAAAAAAATCCCAGGTAACAGGCAAAACACAGTTTTAAGGCTCTAAACAGAAAGTGATTTTGGTCTGAGTAATTCCTCCCCCCAAAGCAGTTTTCAGACTTAGAGCCAGAACATTAAAATAAAGGTCTGGGCCAATTATAAATATGGTGCAAAGCACTGAGTTTCCTTGATCTTCAGAGATTTTACTTATTACCTGAATTGCCTTATTTGCCAGATTCACATTATGAAGGTTTTCAAAACACCACTTTGTTCTTAAGTGATAAAAAAAGCAATCACTATAAACAAAACGCTCAAGTGTTGTTTCACCTACTGACTAAGATTAGATGCCAATTTAGATCATAGAAAGCCGTAACACTTCAATTTCTGTGTACTGTGATATTTTTACTAGGTTGCAAAGATTACCTACATAATTCTCTCTTTATTTTTTAAACCATAAAACTATCTTCTGTCATATTTATGTGATACTTTGAACAAAGCTTTTGAAAACTAAGCTACTGGAGCTTGTTCACACTACACTTTGTCTCGCTTCTGTCATTTTTATGTTGCCCTTCCAGCACAGCTGAGATCAGGTGTCCCAATTCAAATGCATGACTGTGATCCTTGAAGAAGGGTTTCCATAAAACGAGGTTAAACAAAACAGAAAGCAGGTAAGAATTATACTGCTGCCTTGTTCCTGCACACAGGACAGGAAAGTAACAGCAGAGAAATTTATCCAAGAAAAAATATCTCCAGGTAAATGTCAGTTTGAAGACATTATTATATTTTACAACAGTACTGGCTTCAGGCCTCAAAAATAAGTAAAAAGACTCTTTGAACAAGACATAGGGAAAAGACTATCTTTGACAAGAAATCAGCATAGGAATGGGCCCAAAGTGCTAACATACAGTGCCCATGCAGACATAGCATTTTTACAGATCAAATTTCTTAAATGAAAACAGTACTTCTAAAGCTCAGTCTTTCATGGCTAGGAATAGAAATTCTCTGTTGAGAAATCTTTTCAGAAATGAATTTGAAAATCAAAAGCCCAGGCTGAACAGAGTAGCTTTGTTATGGGGGCAGGGGAAAAAAAAGGAAAAAAAAAAAAAAAGATGGAAAACCCACAGTCTTTTAACATCTTTCCTGGTCCCCAGAAACCTACAGTTGACCTACAGAAACAGCTACAGTTGACTTTAGAGTAAACATTTGAATTTTACATAAAAAATAGTGACCAAAAATCTGGTACATAAGGCAAGTACTCTGACACCAGCACCCCCTTGTAATATCAACAATCCTTCTTCAGCTGGCAGCATCTGCCACTGCAAGCCCCAAACCCTTGCTACAGTGTACTCTCTCAGCACTATGGAGGCAGCTTTTTTCACCCCAACAGATACAGAGTTGATAAAAAAAGCAAACCATTTATCTCCCTTGCCTGTAAGGCCTCATGAATTGCTTATGCAGCACTGCCAGCATCTTCAGAAGGATGCTGTAACAGCATTCAGACTCTCTCCAGATAGCCACAGTGAATCAGTGCTTATGCCCCAAGGAAAGTCAGTGACAAGTAGGTTCCTAGATCCCAAAGCAAGTTTTGTAAAAATCCTGTCCGTAAAAATCAATCAAGAATTTGTATTGTATTAGCTCAGGAAGTCAAGCTTGCTCTGAGCAGCAAGCAGCACAGGGAAGGCAGAGGTTTGCCAGCTATGCTGAGGTGAGTCTTCCTGGCAGAGATAGCTTGCCTCAATCTAAAAAAGAGCTACCTCTACTTTTCGGCATTTGTTGGAGCCACAAGGTGCTCTAGCTGTATTTACAGAGTAGCTGGGGGCTGTGGAGCAAAAATGCTTTTGGCTTAGGTGCTTATCCATAGCAGTGCTCTAGAGAAATACTGTGGTGCACATCAAACACATCCGACACTTCCTCTTCTGTGCTGCAGCGCTTCTGACGCTGCCTGTATCACTGTCGTATCCCAGTGCCTCCCAGCAGTGCACTAAGTGCTGCAGCTAATATCCGACGCTCAGTGTATTCTCTCCTCCCCGAGGGAGGATCATGTGCACAGCAGTATGCATTGTTTTGAGGGAACAGCTTTTAAACAGGTACAAACAGCTTCTGCTGGAAGCTGAAATCGTGTGCCCTGAATGAAAGGTGCTCGGGCACATCATGTTCAGTAAGAGTTCATTTCGCAGACTAGAACCAATATCCTCCTCTCCCTTCCATTAAAACAGTCTCTTCTGCAAAGAATGGCTTTATCCTTTTGCAACAATGTTCTACTGAACTAAATGCCAAATCACAGAACAGTTTAGGCTGGAAAAGACCTAAGATCATCCAGTCCAACCATTAACCCAGCACTGCCACATCTAGATGTTTTTAAAATGCCTCCAGGGATGGTGACACTACCACTCCCCTGGGCATGAACCACTGTCCTACCATAAATGTCCATGGAAGTTTTTACAACACATACAAGTGCTGAAGTACACCATAACTGTACAACCAGATCATTCACTGATGCTTGTGAAGTATTTTGGAATTCCTGCATGAGAGGAACTATCAGTTTACTATCCAATATAGAATATCAGCCTTTGTTTCCTCTCTGTTTTTGCAGACTCCCTCATTTTCATGTCACCTGCAACAAAAGCTTATCCTCTTCTTGAACTACAGCAACTCTTTTCCAGTTCCTTAGCAATGCTCTACTTCCTACTGTAATTTGGCTTCCTCAGGTGTACACATCTTTATCAGTACACCCAGTTCCTGAAACAGGTCTACCTAGAGTATTTGATAAAATCCGAATGAAATTGCTTGGATAGTAATGTTATTATGAAAATGCCATATGTCTAGGGAATGATACAGTAAAGTTTTCTTAATAGCTGGTGCACTTGATGCACAGAAAACAGTTCCTCTGAAGAAATGTGTGAAACCAAATTAAACAATTCCAATAACACTGGAACAAAGAATTAGATTTTTCAATGCAGAACTTGCATAGGGCAAGAATGGTCTCCAGAGGTGGCTGAGGGTTTTGTTACTCTTTTGAGAAGTCATCAAAATCTATAGCCTTTAATAATAAAAATTCTTTGCACACACCAGATTTTTTCTGTATTGAAAAAAGAAAAAACTCTCAAGAACAATTAAAAAAAGAATCCTACAGGGAGAGCATTAAAAAAACCCTAATCTGTTCTGCTCAAAAAGAGCTCTCCTCTAATTCCCAAGTGGACCTACAAACAGCAACTGATGAAACAGTTCCTAACTCTCCACCTGTTGATGCAGCTTTCTTCTCCATGAAGAATTAAGAATGCACACTACCAGCAGAAAAAATAAAAGTTACAAGAAAAGAGACAACAGCATCTCTCTAGTCTTAATACTATTTCAGATTTTCAACAATCAGAAGTCTAAGAGCCAGAAAGTCACATTTGAGTCCCGTATATAGGTCAGAGACAAACTGTTCTTTCTAAAATAAATTAGCAATTAAAATTTAGAGATTTGATATAACTTCACACAAAAAAGTTTCCAAAGAAGCACACCTGCCATCTTTGCTGTGCTGGTGGCCTGAGATGCTGTGAGTGCTAGAAGCACTGTCAGCACAGGAACCTAGAGATCCTGGAGGTCCAGAACTCAGCCCCCAAGCTGTTAAGTCCAAAGTCACTGAGCAGGTTTTGGTGACAAGCAGATGTTTTAAACTGTAGGGGTCCAGCATGAATAACCATTTGATTTCCATGGATGAAAAAACAAGTCCAAGGTGCATAACATGCTGTGCTTATCACAGTGGTCTTTTCTAGAACGAGCACCTCCAAGTCTCAGCTGAGGATTTTTCTTGAGAACTGTGGCAGGTGAAAGTGTCAGCCAATACAAACAGGGCAGTGGAAAGGATGAAGATATGCAAGGAGAAAATATTCTTAGATTTTGATGAGTGCACTATAGGAATAGGATAGAAGCAACTCAGAAACACTACAACCAAACTGAACAATTCCCAGGGGAAACGTCTATCCCAAGTTAAAATTCTTCTGCTGTACTTATGTCAGATTGTCTATCTGTCCTATCACAGAGCCGGGTTGATTTCAGAAATGCTTAACACGCAAAGAAGTAATATCCCTACGTAAATAACAGAAATACTTTTCTTGCAAGAAATATTCCAAATCCCAAACCTCTGCAAAATGCTACCACAGATTTACACATATCTTTTAGTTCTGATGGCATGACAATCCACTTTGAATTGGCTCCCATGGCAACCGCAACATTAAGGTCCCCTGAGAGACATCTCACACAAACACACATACACAGAGGATTGGAAGGGCTCTGTGCAGAGACAAAACACTAACTCATCCAGCGCAGGGAGTTTCCCCACAGCACCCATCTTCCAGCTAACAAGATTCAGAAAGACACCCTTTCTTTCCCTTAGGAAAGGGATTCAGCTCTCACATCATCTCCAAGACCGGAGCAAGCACTTCTCTTTAGGAACTGACCCTTGCTCCCCGTCTTCCCTCACACCCCAGTACTGCCTAACTGTAACACATGGACTTAAATCATTTCACTCAGCAGCGTTTTGTTCTTCAGCAAGACCCACTTTGTCATTTTTCTGGTTGGGCTGGTGGAAGCCCAAGAAAGCCAGGAAACAAAGCTCTCAGTCAGCTGGAGAGTCAGCTGCTCTACAAAGACACTATGGGGTAGTCAGCCCAACACTTGCAAACAAGTCCATGTCTTTCTCCACTCCACCTGCTAGCAACTGCAGCTCATGGAGGACTTGGTCTAATCAGAACTCAGAGGATCCCAAGAAACAGCTGATTTAAAAACAAAACAACACCCCAAAGTTGTGCTGTTAGTACCTTTCTGACCTCTAGTTTGCTGTGGTGTACAAATGATAACAGGCATCACAGATTTTTAATGTGAAAAGATGTCTTTGTGTAAGGTACATTTATTACCCTTTTCTTGGCATACCCCTTAAAAATTTAGATAAACAGTCCTAAAAGAGGCACTTTCACAACATCCCACTGACAGGCACAATTCCATCAGCATCCCTCCTTTCCAGCCTGCTATAATTAAGTGTCATAATTTGCAAATTCAGCCTCTAGCAAAACAGGAGGCAGGAAAGTAGTTTGAGTGAGACCTATAGCAACGAGAAGGAGGTGTTTTTCAAGAGAAAGACCAGAAAGTAATGGTTCACTCTTTGCCCCAGAGTAGGTTGTGTCTCTTGGCAAATCAAATCCTTTTGTTCATCTTCCAAACGTATTTTGGCTGAGCTTCCAACTTCTATATAAGAAGCAGGAAACAGCAAATTAATTATAGTTATCACTAAAACGATGGTAGCCTAATACAGCTTTTGTTTAAGATTTCTGTTGAAAATAAGGGGTTTTCTAAAGTTATGCTTTATAGAACATTTATAGAGCTTCAATTACTTGAAGGTAACAAGTAATGCACACAACCTAGTGAGAATTACTATGAACACTGCTCCTCCTTTGGGAAGGTATCTTCGAGTCAATGAGCCAGAGATACTTGCGCAAGCAACAGGTATTTTTGATTCAGCTTCTCAAAAAAGTGAGAAACAGAAGAGAATTTAAAATTCCTGCCCATTTGGCAGAGCACACTGCTCTTTCTGCCTCCCGTTCTCTCCAAGACTCGACATGGTAATTGACACAGTGAATTCAAGTCCTAAACATATCTGCTACTTTACATCTGGTTCCTGTTATTTTAACCTCAGAAGCAAATCGAAAAAAACCCAAAAATTCCTATTACTGCTGATTGCTTATACTTTCCTAAAATTCTCTTCCTTTGTTCTATCAGCCAGGTTATTTAGAGGATATTAGCCTAATCCAACGAAGAACTTAAGAATATGAATATTTTCAGTGAAGGCAAAGGCTTTAATGGATCAAGATGCTTTATTTATTAGATTTCATCAGCTCTTGCTTCATATTCTAACTACTCCACTGAAATACCCTTACAGTTTCATTATTCTGCCTATTGTATTAGTGATAAGTCAGGTATGGAGCATGTATGCTCCACTTGGGAATTCACATCTGCCTTCCTTGGGACAACTTTTCATACATCAACCACCAGATTCTTCTTCCTCTAAATTTTTACCACCGTTATTAACAACTGACACCGAGCCAGCTGCCTCAGAAGAACACACGGTCAGAGTGCACATCCAACATCCTGTCTGCCTTGGGGACAACCAAAAAACTAACAGGACAGCAGTTCTATAGAAAACAGCCGGTCAGCTGCCGCTCTTTGACCTCAGCACAGTCATGACTGCCCAAGGCTAAACCCACCATCAGATAAGACAAGACGGGACCAGGCTCTCCTCAGTTACAGCACCACAGTCCTGCACTGGGCTGTGCTCCTTGCGTGCAACTCTGCAGGGCCACAGACTCCGTCAATGCAGCTACAGAGCAGACATGCAAGCAAGTTAATGAGCTAGCAAGGGCATGTTAGTCACTGACAAACACTGGTCAAGGAAATTCCTACTGCTTCATTTGTCATCTCTTGTGTTGCTTGGTACAACATCACATGAATTAGGAACCAACGGCATCAGCATTGCAACACTCAAGAATTAAGGAGAAATGCATGGCTAAGACAGAAAGGTTGTTCCTGAATCACTGTTTGCTTGCTGTGTTTGACAACAGCTGCCAGTACTTCCACAGAACTTGCTCTGTTCCACTCTTGCTCCATACCAGTTACCCTGCAGGCAACCCAGGAAACATCACCTCTGAAACAGAGACAGGAGAAGAGGGAAGGGGAAGGGATACTACAAACTCCCCTGGCACCTTCTTTCTCAAAGTCATATTGCAATACCTCCACAGTAGCTTCTGCTTCTTGACCTCCTATAAAAAGGAAATAAAAAAAACCACTACCTTTGTTTGTTTCCTTGACACCAGCAGACAATCTCAAAGCTAAGAGAAGCAAGAGGCACCTTCACTCGGGAAGTCCCTGCAGTCAATCCTGTGGGAAAGACACCACAGCTAGCACTAGACAGCTGCTACCACCTCCTCCTAAAAGGCACATTCTACTCAAGACATGGCTGTGGCAGGCTCCTGGCACCAGTGCAAGCTACCACTGTTCAAGGCAGACCCTTCCCTCCTTTCCTGCACCTCACTCCTGCTCTCCCAGAAACACTCCCTCGTGAGGCTGCTTGTGTGTTCCTGTTTTGTTAAAATCAGCATCTTCCCCAGAGCAGAACTCCACAAAAAAGGGCTTAAGGAAAAAGACAGCAATTAGCAGGAGTGGGGAAATAGATCTGCTCCATGAAAAATCTTCTGAAGAGGTACTGCAAATCCACAGCAACACACAGCTATCCCCAAAGCTAACATCCAAAGTTCTCAGGTTCCCCTACTACATGTTCCTTTACAAAATTGTACAAAGGATCTTATTTTCTCACAAGCAAAAGAAAAAGGAGCCCAGAAATTGAAGAAACATAATAGTGCAAAAAGATTTCAATGGATATCTTTGGACAACTGATACAGAATTTGTGTATTGATGGTGGAGTGACAAGGTCCCAAAATATATCAGTACTCTTCAGAAAGCAGGAAGGCAACATGTATCCTCTCTGTTCCAACTTGTTCATTTAATCCTAAACAAGAGCAGGTACTTTAGGTGAACAAGATATTTTTCAAGCATTTCCTAAAGTAATAGCAATAAAACATCAGATAAGGAACATTTTTTACATTATATGGGGGGGAAAAACAAAACAAAACAAAACAAAGCCAACCAACATCCTGGACTTTCCAGCAAAAAGATTAGTGTATGTAAGGGTGGTGGTGGGAGGTCAAGAAATGGGATGTCACATACTGCAAAGAAGAAAAACTGTTGCATGTTTAATGGAGTACAAGATTTTTCTTGAAAACCTATCAGATTATGAAAGCCTGACGATTTTCCTTCCCTCCCTTCATGACCATTCCCCTCTGTGATGCAAGGGGGAACACGGCGGAGAGCAGACTACAACACCCCATCGCCTCCTAGCAAAGCTGCATTTCCCTTTCCAAGGGGACTGTATTCCAATTGCACAGTACCATGCCCTGCAGTTTATCAGCCTCTTCTCATCCCAAAACACCAAATCCAAACCATAATCCCACATTTCACCAAAGCAAAGGATAACAAAGTCTGTACTCCTGTGTGTCCCACGAAGCTTGCAAGGGAGCAGACCCGTCTACACTAGCAAACGTGAATCCTGCAATTCCTGAACTGTTTGACTGGCCTCGCTGATCTGTCCTCAGCACTGGACTACACGCTGTCTGCTGTCCCATGGCCATACAAGCCAGCGGTCTGAAAAAAAGGAAGGTGGTGGCTGACATCCATGAAAATCAGAGAACATTGCTTATCACAAGGCAAGAGGGAGAACACTTTATTCAAGGCAGTGCAAGAGAGTCATCATCACTCACCAAAACAGCTTACAAGCTTCCTCATTTAAGGCACACAGACTGATCCTGCTGTGAGTTCTGAACAAGAAAATGCTTTCCCCCCTTTTATGCCAGACCACAATCAAAAATTACTCATCTTTACCACTGCAGCAAGAAAACACAGTTAAAATGCTGACAAAAATGTTGCTTTAGCGTTTCAAGTAACTGCAGCCTCAGACCTCTTCCTTACAGCCAAGACTGTATTTTGAAAAAAGGAAGAAGAGGAAGAGGAAAATAGTAGTATCATACACTCACAAAACACATTCAGAAGGAGAGTCAAACTTTGAGTCTCTCATCTCCAAAACATACAAGGACACTGGTACCTACCAGATTTTCTATGCTGCCACCACTGCAGTAAAGTCAGCTCTTTAACAAAGCTAAAGGATGCCAGGAGGTTACTTGGGTGAAAAGATAGGACCCCCACCTTCTGACAAATTTGATTAAAATTAGCTGATAGAGTCAAACATCACCAGCATGTGGTAATTGTCTGCATATGCCTGACAACCTAGCAAAAATCATGATCATGGAAGCTCATTTGTTCAAGTGTAGTTTCTGAAGAAAATAGGTGAGGGAAAGGCATTTTCACTGGCACTCCAAGCAAAAACAGAGTTTAATCTGGCACCCTTCACAATTACTCAATTAGGTTCCAATTCAAGAACAGAAAAGAACAAATTAATTGACCATCAAAGTCTTAGAACAAGCCTGGTACTGTGCCATCAAATGGAAATGAGGGGAATTAGGCTACAAACAGCCTTGCTGCTGGCGTCCAAAGCTGCCCTCTGCCAACACTTCTCCCATGGGACACCTTCGGTTCTCATCAAAAGAGCCAACACAGTAATTGCAAGACAGACAGTAGATTTGAATGCACGGACCAAGAGAATCTCCAGCAGTCAAAATACACACACACACACACAGCACCAGTGAGCTGACAGAGTCACACGCACAGATCAGACTACCAGGGGGTCTGGCCTACACAAACATTAACCAAAGCACAAACCAGTACTGTGACATGTTAAACAAAAGCAGATGGACAAAAGCCACGAGAACGCTGCATCTCGAAATTCATCTTTCCACAGGAGGTTCATCAGAATGAGTGAGCGAGTGAACGTGTTCGCTTCTGTGTGTACAGTACTCCCCGATGGTTTAGTCATTACAGCAAGAACCCAAGCCTTTAAATATAGATCTGCCTAAGAAGCTGAACACTTCAGAGAGCAAAATTAACTTGGAGGTTAGCTTCCCTTCCAAAAGAATTGTATTAGACAATTATCTACAGAAGTCAAAATCAGGCCAATGTTTAAGGGCCACAGGGGGAATAATACAATGATTGCAAAAGGAAAAAAGCAAACAATGGCTAGGTGCTCATATTTGTTGGAGTCATATACACGGTGGTATTCATAATGATACTAATTTTGAGTTCTGCTTTATAAGGCATATTCCTAAAAGTAACTTATTTTCTAATTATGAGCTCCAGTGATCATGCACATTAAACAATGAAAACAAACGGCAGTAGATATGAATGTTGTGACAGTCCCATTATCTCTCAAGCAATGCATGAGGATAAGCTGTTAGCTGTCCTCATAGGCAAAATTCACTTCAAATGTCACTTCTAGCAAAATTCCTACAGCTCTCACTTTACTCTCTCTCCCATCCATACCAGAAGGCAGCAATTAGACAAAACTGAATTTAAGACAAAAATTCTTACTTACCAAGGATATTTATAGACTAGAAATCGTGTCCTTAAAATGGTCTTGCTATCTTTTAAAATCAAAAACCCAAAAAAACACCCTCAAAAGTGACTGGGAAGTGACTGGAATTTTTTCCTTCATGATGCTGAACTTCTCAGGCATTCCTTGCTCACTGCCCTCCTTTAAAATGCAGGGGAAGCAAAGACTTGATCTTCTAGGTTACATGTTTGTCAGCACACAAGGTATTGCTATTTTCCCACAGAGCACTTAATGCTTCTAACAGTCCTTCATTACCTCCCCAGGAGCCTTCACTGGCAAACACAGCAGCACTGCAGTGCTCAGATGAAAGGCTGTGAGAAATATTTTCTAGATGTCACCTCTGAGTTCAGCTAAGTCCACAAGCAAAAGCAGAAGCTGATGCTCAAGAGCAGCAATACACAGCTCCTTAGACGGGGTTTTATTTCCTATTTTGTCTAGATGCATTAAGCAAGAACAAGAGGCACACCATAGTTTCCAGACTCACAGCTTTAGCCTTGCAGCAGGTGAATTTCAAAGCCAAATTACATTACTGAGAGCAAGAAAACACCACCTGATTTAGAAGCAGCAGGAAAGGAATAGATGTGCAGCCTATGGAGAAGTTACAACATCCCCTTGTAAGACAAAACCCCTTGTTAGGGGCCAAGTTGGGGCTGTTCAGTCTGGAGAAGAGAAGGTTGTGTGGAGACCTCACAGCAACGTTCCAGTATCTGAAGGGGGCCTACATGGAAGCCAGAGAAGGACGCTCTGTCAGGAGCTGTAGTGACAGGACACAGAGTAATGGGTACAAATTGAAAGGGGAAATTTAGCTTAGATATCAGGAGGAAATTCTTTACTGTAGGGGTAGTGAAGCACTGGAACAGGTTGCCCAGAGAAGCTGTGGGTGCCCCATCCCTAGCAGTGTTTCAAAGCCAGGTTGGATGGAGCTCTGAACACCCTGGTCTACTGAGAAGTGTCCCTGCCCATGGCAGTGGCAGGTTGGGACTAGATGATCTTTAAGGTCCACTCCAACCCTCATGTTCTATGATTAGGGGCTAGAAGTGAGCTAGAAAACCATGTTACATAATGGTTTTGTGCCTCCTGCATTATTGCCCTCCCAGCATCACAAGTGATTCCAGACATCAAGCCTACAAACAGAACAAAAGCCCAGAAGTCCCAGAGGAGGCAAGCCATACTGTTCTGGAAGTGGCACAACCCATAGGTATTCCTTTATGCGGCCTTTAGCTTAAACATGCAATAACTTTTCCTTTATGTGGCTTTTAGCTTAAACATGCAATAACTTTCACAATCCCATCAACACAGGGCTGAGACAAAAAATAAAAGTGCTACAAGACTGCACAGAGAAATTACTTGTACTTCTCCCAGGACAGACATAAGGACAATATCTGGAAGACTCTGAAGTTATCTCCATGCAGTGTAAGCAAGAGGCTTGCACTGAGAGCAGAGCAGCTCATTTGAATTAGGGAGGCAGGACTGCTCAGTTACCCCTCAATATCCTAAGAAGTCTTCCAGTGATTACACAGAATAGATGTTCAAGGACAATAACATGTGATGAAAGAACATTCAGAGACAAGACTGTAACTCTTTTTGCATTCTGTGAATTGTTCCATTTTCTTGTCAGGGGTAAAAGAATGCAAGCTGGCCTTCACCTTACTCTGAATTCCTGAACAGAGACACAAATAGCAGTAACACATATATACACTGAAAAATGGCATCCCGATGCTGATTCATACTGAAGCTAGGACAGGCAGTGACACATTCTGTATAACACATTTTGAAAGTTTTGAATGAGACATCCAATTTATATTTCTTTTAATAAAAATAGATCTGCTTTATTCACAATTGCTGCTATTCCTAAGTTCCTAGAGTTCGTAAGAAATGCAAATTCACAGAAAAAAAATCACATTACTCACTTTCAGAGTGTGAATGAAGATATTTGCATAGAATCACAATCAAAGAATGGGTAAAAGTTGGAAGGTACCACAGTGAGTAATTTAGTCCAATGTCCCTACTCAAGCAGCTCTGTCCTAGAGTACTTTGCACAGGATTGTATCCAGACAGTTCTTGAGCATCTCTAGTGAGGGAGACTCTACAACCTCTCCAGGCAACCTGTTTCAGTGTAGTCATTCATACAGTAAAGTTCTTCCTCATGTTCAGTTGAAAATTCCTGTGCATCAGTTTCTGCCCGTTGCTCTATGACCTGTTGGCTGGCACCACTGAGAAGGGCCTGGCTCCAGCCTCTTGAGACCCTCCCTTCAGATACTTATTAACACTGATGATGTTCTTAAGGATGAACAGCCCCAGCTCCCTCAGCCTTTCCTAAGAGAGATGGTGCACTCTCCCAGTCATCTTTGTTGCCTTCCTTTGGATCCATTCCAGGAGTTCCATGTCTCCCTTGTACTGAGGAGCCCAGAACTGGACACAGCACTCCAGATGTGCCTCACTAGGGCTGAGCAGAGCGGCAGGATCACCTCCCTCAACCTGCTGGCAGTGCTGTTCCTGATGCACCCCAGGACACCATTGGCCTTCTTGGCCACAAGGGCCCTGCTGGTCATGGACAGCTTGTTTTCCACCAGGAGCCCTGGGTCCTTGTCCACTGAGCTGCTTTCCAGCAGCTCCACCCCCAGCCTGTGCTGGTGCAGGGGGTTATTCCTCCCCAGGTGCAGGACCCTGCACTTGCCTTTGTTGAATTTTAGAAGGTCCCTGTCAGTATCCTTCTGAAGGGCTGCACCATCCCAGCTTTGTGTCTGAAGGGAACTTGCTGAGGAGGCTTTTCTACCCCTTCATCAAGTTAATACTGGACCAAATATTGACCCCTTGGGGGACACCTTGGGTGACAGGCCTCCAACCAGACCCTGTGCCACTGATCACAACCCTCTGGGATCTGCCGTTCAGCCAGTTCTCAATCCACCTCACTGTCCATTCATCCAGCCCACACTTCGGAGTTTGTCTCCCACAACATCCTCATAGACAGTGTTGAAAGCCTTGCTGAAGTCACCACTGAAGTATCCACTGCTCTCCCCTCATCCATCCAGGTAGTTGTTCCATTGTAGAAGGCAATCAGGTTGGACAAGCATGATTTAGCCTAAGTGCATCCATGCTGTCTGCTCCTGATCATGTTCTTGCCATCCATGGGGACAGAGATGGCCTCCAGAATGAGGCACTCCATCACCTTTCCAGGGATTAAGGTAAGGCTGACTGGCCAGTAGCTCCATGGGTCCTCCTTGCCCTTTTTGAAGACTGGGCATGACATTGCTTTCTTGCAGTCCTCAGACACCTTTCCTGATCTCCACAACCTTTTCAAGGATGATCATGAACAGCCTGGCTATGGCACCCTCCAGCTCTCTCATCACTTGGGGATGCATCTCACCAGGGCCCATAGACTTGTGAATGTCAAGTTTGCCTAGGTGTTCTCTAACCCAATCCTCCTTGACCAAAGGAAAGTCTTCCTTCCAGCATTCCCTTAACTCTGATCTCTGAGTTAGAGACTCCTGAGGGCTGATCTTGTCAGCGAAGACTCGGGCAAAGAAAGTGTTTGGTAACTCTGCCTTCTCTGTGTCCTCTGTAACCAGGGTCCCTCCTCCATTTAGTAACAGGCCCACATTATCCTTAGTTTTTCTAGTTATTGATGTATTTGAAGAAGCCCTTCTTGTTGTCCTTGACATCTTTGGCCAGATTTAATTCCAGATGGACCTTGGCCTTTCTTATCTCATTTCTACTTACTCTGACAACCTCTCTATTTTCATTCCAAGTGGCCTGACCCTGCTTCCATCTCCTGCGTATTTCCTGCTTGAGTAATGGCAGTTCTTTTTTTACATCCACACAGGTTTCTTGCACCCTTTGCCCAATATTTTTGCTCATCGGGATGCATTCCTCAAGGAAACAATCCTTGAATATCAACAAACTGTCTTGGTTTGTGAGAAGCAGAGTTTCCTTTAAAACACAGATTCAGAAACATCTATTAATTAATTGAAAATACCTTTTCTAGAAAGTATTTCCATTACCTTCAATTACCAGTCATTAGACTGACTTGGAAGTGAGTTCAACAACTGCAAATCACAGGAAAAATTAACCACAGGATCTACTCATTACACAACAGCATTGACTGACATCATGCATCAAGTGAAATATTTTGACACTCCCAACATATAAAGATTTCCTTTACTATGTGAGCACGTAAGTGTAGCCTAGCAACAGCCAGAGCCAGCACCCTCTTTCACGTGCATCTGACCCCAATAAAGCACATCTTTTGTCCCAAGCCCTAACAGGTTTTTCTGGCAGAAAGTAGTAAAAGAACAGCGCTCCCAAGAAAATGATGAACTAGACACAAATATAAGTACATCAAAAGGTTTTGCAAATTTAGTTTTCAGTCTAATCTTCTCTGGTTGTTCAGTATATATAACCAAAACCCTGTTAAGCTCCAGAAATGTCTAGTGGCGCTTCATTTCAAGTCCAGGATTCTGATTCTGCTTTTTGTCTTGTTTCCTCCACTCGGGATCCTGAGCTTCATCTCATGGCCACTGCAGCCAAGGCTGTACCCAGCTTTTACAGCCCCAGCCTTCCTTGTTTTAGGTATGTATGTAAGCAGAATGCACTTTTGCTCCATACACTGCTTGTTCACAGCACTTGTACTCTCCTCCCAGCCCACATGAGCACCACCAACCTTACACAAGTTATTCCCATCAACCAGAAATAGATGTAAGTTGTCTAGGAACAAACCTGTAAAGCAAATAAGCTGCTCCCAAGGACCCCACAATCCACATCACTCACAGTTTGGGATGCGGCACTTGGACTAGACTAGCGCCATATGTGCTCCCGGAACAGAGCTTCCAGTTTAGTTTTATCCAAAAATGAATCAAATATACACTCTGAAGCTACTCCATCATTCATCTTCAAGTGCAGTTAGGTGGGATAACCAGAAGAATTAGCTTCAAGAACATACACCTAATGCAGCTTCACTGTCCAACATCAGCGCACAGACAGCAGCCCACAGTTGAATTCGTACTGCATTTGTTACAAAGGGTCAGCACTGCATACTTGGAAGGTGCAAGATGCTCTGCAGAAAGCAACGTGAGCCAATCTGAACCCAAAGAAAACTTGTCTCAGTTTCCAGAATGCAGGTATCTGCTCCAAACACCCACCACACAAAAGGTTTGGTGTATCGCTTCCAAAATGCATGTTTAAAAGTGACAGAAAGAAGTTATACTGAAAGAAGTTATACTATATTTTAACTGTTTCACCTCAGTGGCATCTGAATTGTTTTTATTTTTCTGATATAGAAGTACTTAGAAGTACTAGAAGTGCACAGAAGTTTTTGCAACACATTAAGGGGACACAATCAGGTTAAAAACAAGCAGGCACACTAAGTGGAAGTCAGGCTGAATAAAGATAAATCTTTGGCCACCAGTCCACTGCTTTATTTGCAGAACTAGGCAACATTCTGGCTAATTTACTAATTTTTTATGGTAATATACAATGCCCTGTCCTCCAGCCAGATACATTACTTGGGTTCTTTACGGGAAATTCTGCCCAAAAAGGCTTTAAGGCAAATGTTAGCGTGTTCTGTGTGCACTCTGACTAGACAAAAAAATGAACATTAATATACACTTTCCTACCCAAAGCTTAAGGTTAGTAGTGTATACAATATATATACATGAGGGGAGCAGGTTTGTGCTCACACGTATAGCACTGGGTGTTACTAACTGAAAATCAGGTTCTTATTTCCATGTTTGAAGGTCAGCTTTCCAAGAGCCCTCGCTGTTTACAGGACAGACTTTGTACAACAGATAGATCCAGCACTGAAAGCGCTTCTTAAATTGCACACTTGACTAAGAACATGTGTCTTTTAAATCTAAAAGTTTCAGTGTGGTGGGTTGGTGCCAGGTGTCCACCAAGCTGCCCTATCACTCCCCTCCTCAACAGGACTCAGGGAGAAGAAAATAAGGTTTTTAAAAACTATGGGTAATAAAGACAGTTTAATAAAGCAAAAGCAAAGGCTGTGTGTGGAAGCAAAGGAAAATAAAAGATTTATTCCCTAATTCCCATCAGCAGGAAATATCCAGCCACTTCCCAGGAAGCAGGGCTTCAGTATGTGTAGAGGTTTCTCCAGAAGACAACTGTCATAGTAACAAATGCCACCCTGCTTCTCCTTTTTCTTAGCTCTTACTGCTGAGCAGACATCACATGGTCTGGGATATCCCTTTGGCCAGTTTGGGACAGCTGGTTGTGGCTGGTCCATCTTGGAGCCAGCTGGCATTGGCCCTGTCGGACATGGGGGAACCTTCTGGCAGCATCTCAAAGAAGTCACCCCTGTAGCCTCCCACCAGTACCGAAACCTTGCCACACAAACTCAGGACATTCCAAAAAGCAAGTGGTTAGTTTTATGCATGTATTTTTAGACGAGGAAAATATGAATAACGAAAAAGCCTCGTCTAACACATATAGCTCTGTTTACCCAGAAGTCAAACTTATCTCCTATTTCTTTATACAAACACGCCTTTGAGAGGCATTGGGAAATCCCAGTTGCAGGTGTAATGAAGGAGCTTCTATTCTTAATGACTTGTGCCAGCTGTTCCAAATACCCTGACCCAGTACCTTGAGAAACGGTCAGTAAACCTACATAGATTAAGAAACGAGTTGGTACTTTATAAAATAAATAGTTGCAGGCCAAAAGGGCAAGAAAAATCCTTGGCCTTCCTCACCCTATGCTCTTCTGCTTTTCCCTGGCATAAGGAAAATAGAAGTCAGCTGCATTACTGGCAGCTCTGTATGGGAATTCAATACTGAAATACGTTTTTAAAAAACAGTCAAATCTGCAGCCTGGGGCAATTTTCTAAGTAAGACATTTGTAAGCCTTCCTCCTCCAGACTTTGTGTCAATCCACAAGCATCAGGAAGAGGATCCTTCTACTAGGAACCAGCTTCTACTAGGAACCACAGAGTCTGAAAGATTTTCATTGCATTTACTTGCACACCTGAGTTGAAAAATTCCACAGCTGAAATTGCCACAACGTAATAGTTATTTCCAGGGAGCAGCTCCTAAAATATGTAACACATGAAAAAATAAAAAAAACAGCAGGCCAGCAAAGACTGCCACGCAAGACTACGTGCCCCTCAGAACCTGGGAAGCTGGATTAAGCACTCAGGAGACCTGGATTCCATTCCCAGCTCCAGGTATGCCAGAGATGGTCCCTGCCAATCTTCCTCCATTCAGAGGACATATTCCCCAGACAAGGAGCTTTCTTTCCTTGTGCAGTGCCTCAATGCTTACAGAGTCTCTGATAACCAACAGAGCAAAGACTATTTCCCTTCTTTCCGAGCCTCCAACAGAAATGGGCTGACGAAACTGCAAGCCATCAGTAACCGCAAATAGAGGAAAAAATACATAATGGAGGCAAATTATATTTGGAAGAAAACATTGAAAGGAAAGGAACAAAACAGCACTCTTCATCAGCCGAGACGTCACTTAGTCATGATCTGGAGTGTTCACACCTGCTCCGCTCTGTCACAAACTCCCACAGCTCCGAAATGCGCTGCAGCAGCAGCAGCAGCAGCACCCCGACACCTCTCCTTCTGCCAAGCCTAAGCAGCGTAACGGGACCGTTTTGTCATTCAAGTTCCCACTTAGTTAATCGCTGTGACACCTTCAAATCCCCGCAGTGTATTTCACACAGAATGTCTGCGCAAAGTAAAGCGGCCCCACCAGCCCCGTGCGAGCTCCTGAGCTGCTGCCCATGGGGGCAGTCCCGCCCTCAGGAGCACTGGCCTTGGCATCCTGACTTTACCTGCGTGCTTGGCCCTACTAACAGCCCTGTTCTGGTCACTGCTCCCCATCATTCCTTTTTTTTTTGATCTGTGATATCATAAAGGCCTCAGTTCAGAGAAGTTCTTTGGCACATGCTGCTCTGCCTTGGCTAAGGCACACCCATGCAAGACACATCTCAGAGCCAAGGAAAGGGACTAGCAAGAACTAAGGACGAAATTCTCCACAGACCTCTTAGGTACACGGTATCTAGAACAAATATATTTTGAAAGCCCTTTGAAGTGCTGCTCTCGGTGCCTTCACAGACTTGAAAACCTTTGGAAATGCACCTCTGAATGCTTAGCTGAACAGAGATTTGTCAGTACTTTGCTGAACAGAGATCCAGATTACAGGAGCATAAATGATCCAGGATATTTATTTTTCTGTTCCTTGAAAATTTCTGCCCAGTTCCCCCTTTCTTTCACCACCTCAGCAATGGCAATTTATCCACATTACATCCATGCCCACCTGTTCTGTTCAGCTCCTTCTCCATTACCATGGGTTTGGCGGGCAATACAAGGAATGTTTTGGTTTTGTGATAAACATTCTTTGTCATGATATGGAATTTTCAACTATTTAAACAAAAGAGTTTATATAGCAGCTTCCAACAGCAAATCGGTCCTTTGTTTGAGACACACTGGTGACAGGAAAATACAGCACCATGACCCTTCCTTCCCAAATACAGCTACACACAGCCACATGGATTGGTGCCAATAAAACACAAGCTTCTGCCTCCATGGAAGTGAAAAAACTTCTGCAGACTGAAAATGGAGGGGGAATAAGCAGAAACCAATGTCAGGTCTTGTAACTCATATTTGTGCCTGCATGTGGCTGAGCATTGACAGTTTCCAAGGCAAGACAAGGGGCAGATTTATAAACATATTTTTTTAAAATTGCAATACAGTTACTGGATTTATGGTTTTCAACCCTGACTGCTCCAGAAGTCCTGGGTACCCCATCCTACTTGGTCAGACATCCTCTTTTGACTCCATAGTATGAAACCACAGCACTGTCATGATTCCCAGCTCCTGGTCTTCTGCCACCAACTATCCTACGTCCAAATGATCTGGGCAAGCACAGAACCACCCCTCTCACATATCCAGAAGCGAGGTGTTTATCCAAGCCAAACACTATGGTTGTCTCTGCACAGCAGCTTGTAACCAAGCTGGTAATGAGTCTCTGGCAGCTAAGTGCTCAATTTATGGACAGAGCTCTGGTTTATGTTGTTGCAAGGCTAAGCCCTGCACACAAGCAGCCGACCAGAATTATTTTATGTCTGCACAGTGAGAACTTTCAGCTCCCATACAATTGTAAAGCATGCTGCTCTGAATGCTATAGCAAGTTATTACCAGCAGCTTATGTGCAGTGTGTTTTTTCTATCCACTGCAGTACTTGAGTGCTGCCATCAAACCAATTCCGAAAAAAAATACTACTCGTATGATTCAGTCTTGAACACAACATACCCACCTTTGCTCATCTTACTTCAATCTCTGCTGGAAACCTATAAATCAGTTAATCCCAGGTCCACCGCTTGTTCTACCAGACATCCCACAGCACAGCACCCCCAAAACTTACCAATACCCACCTCAGGTAGGCTCAAATCGCAGCTTAAGACCAGCAAAATCCTATCTCACCCTTTATGCAAAGAGCACATAAGCAAGTGCTGGAACCAAACAATGCATCCCGCTGCTGGTGAATTTATCTATTTAATGACAAAGCACCACTCAGCATAACCAGGTACCAACTCAAAGCCAAGACAGCAGGAAAGAGCTCCTGATACAGGTCAGCTGTTTCACCACCAAAAAAAGCTGCAACATGGATACCATCACATGCAAACCACAGAGATGTCAACCCTAAATGGCTGTAAGATGGAAAGGAAAACTACTCTACAGCAATATAAATTAATATTTTGGATTTTTTTTCTGGCCTAAGTCTATGAAAGAATTAATTCAATTATTTTTCTGTACTACTGATTAACCATTCAAACACTAAATGCTGCCTATTAGAAAGCTGTGTTTCTTTCCTTGTCTTTCAAAAGATATTAGCTACAGTTCAAATACTTAAGTATATAAATTCAGCCAGGCATGTTTAATGAAAGCTTTACCTTCTATCACTGCATTTTTGAAGTAAAGAATAGGCTGCCTTTCACCCTTTCAGCATCATAATGAAAAACTAACTCTTTCCATGGAATTGAAGAAAATACTGTGGCTAGCAAAGCCCTAATGAGAGACTGATTATTTATCTACTTGGGTGTGCATGCAAGAGTAAGCTTGTCACAACTAAGGGAAAAAGGGAAAGGTAGCAAAGCTGCTGTGCTAACATTCTCCTCCTCTAGACCTCCACACAGCCCAGTGCAATAAGAGGCATGGTGTTCAGAAACAGCAACAGAGCAAAATCAGGCTGGAGAATTTGCTGGCCTTTGAACAGGAACTGCTGGCAATCCAGAGTGCTGCCTTACCCACAGAGTGCACCCCACTCCATGGTCAGGAGTGGGGAAGCCCCATTCTGAGCGGGCAGCCAAGAAAGGAACACGATGCCCTTCAAAACAAGAACAAAATGCAGCCACAAACCAAAACAAGAGTAACCAGTGCCAGCTTTCTAGGGACTAGATGCTGCCTGGAGCTGTGCATGGCCCAGAGACACCCAGTGGTTGACTGGTACATCACAAGCACATGTAATGAGTGGGAAGGTTAAGGAAAGCATCCCCTCAGTTTGTTTATTTAGTACGACCTTGGGCTGACGCGATGCTTCTCTGCTCATCTCCAGTTCTCAGACTGGGTGTGGGAATAGATAAGGAGGTCTAGGAGAGAGACCTGATTTTGAAAAAGTGACAAACAGCAAGAAAGTGCAGGGAAAGGAGGAATTGGCAAGGTTTCACACTTTAAATCGTCTTTCAGCTGTAGTTGTCACCAACATCCTCCGGCCTTTCCTAAGAAAGTCCCTGTGGTCAAGACTCTGCCTTATTTGAGGTCTCTGGCTGAGTTTGGGTAATCATTACCTGCAGTCTGAGATAGAAGCAAGTGCTATGCCACACTGAAGGTCAAATGTCAGCTAAATGCTGCTTGTTGAGCTGCTAACATTGCCAGCAGCAGCTATGCTTCCTGACTTAAAGGAGATTTAATGGCCCAACAACAACTAGTTAAGATATACATGCAAAACAAAAGGCATCACCCTTCATATCACTATCAGAATAGGACCAGGCTCTGTACTAGAAAAAAGAGAAAAGAAACAAATCCAACTTGAAACCAGCTTTTAGCAGCTCTACAGAAGTACAAGCAGAGTTTTCTTTAACCCAAGTAGCAGCAGAGCTGCAGAAGGTGACGTGCACAATGGGTTTCCCATGCACTGCTCTTCAGCACTAGGTTTGATTCCATCCAACCCAGCCTTAGGCACTCATGAAATACCCAAGTTAGGCAGATCACCACTTCCTCTAATGTAAATGGAGAGGGATGGACATCTCCTACCACCAAGATGGAAGTAATCATCTAGACATTAGCATCTCTGCACCTTTTATTTTAGACCCATCAGCTAAGTGGTGTGTATCAGGAGCAGCTGAACTACACAGGGTCAACTAGACAGGATTAATATTACGCTCCCTTACTTTGCCTGCACTATTGCTAAATCTGAGTAGCAATACTCAATTTAGATAAAAGTAAATGTACTCTCCAGAGATACACAGAAATCCATGTTTTAAGCTGCTTCGTGGCTCCTTCTGGAAAACAGCAGGATAAACTTTGCTTACAACCCACACCACATGCAGAGAGATAAATGCAACCTTCACCCAAATGCCAATTTCCAGCAAAGACAACTTTTTTTAAAAAAAAAAAAAAAGAATTGGATTGTAATTTTTCTAAGAGAACAGTGCTGTTTGGAAATAGCAACAACATCATACCAAGGGAAAAGTAAGAGGTCAAGTGCATGAGCGGGTGACCTTACTGTGATCATTCTACCTAAGAGACTTCAGAACAGTTTCATTCCCTGGCAGAAAGCTCAGAAATGCAGCAGCACTAGTAACCCAGAAACACTACAGTGACTCACTCGTGTTCAATCAACTCGGGTGCTCAGGGGAAACAACAAAGGCATCAAACAGGACAGGGACCAGCCAAGCAGATGCAATATGGCAGCACAACGTGGACTCGAGCCATAGCTCCTTATACTGAATTGCTGGCACCTCACTTTCTGCCTCACATCTCATAAAATAAGCCTTCTTTTAGCAGAGGTTTGACCTGCTTGTGAATATTACTGGTAACCATAGGTGTTCTCAGAACACAAGCTGATCATGGTGTACTGATGACAAAGAAAACAGCACAGGGAGATTTTTTGTTCCAACATTCCTGGCCCTAAACGCACAGAGAAGAAGTGAAAGAAACATCTCCAGCAATGCAGGAAAACTCAGACAGAGCAGCTGTATAAACCTGAGGAAACAGGGGCAGGCAAGGCTGATCACTGAGAACAGCATGACTAGCATGAAATGAGAGCACAAACAAGCCTGGAAGGCTTGAGGTCCTCTTGCAAGCAAAAGGCAGCTAGCCCCCTTAAATCACACTTGGTATCTGCTCCTGTGCTCTGCTATTGAATTGGCAAAAATAAAATAAGAACAAACAGGCAGGGGACAGAACTAGGCCAGCTGCAGCCCCCTTCTCTCAGCTGCTCCCAGCTCCAGCTTTCGGTATTTGCCTCTCTTCAGCCCTGCCCATGACCCCCCTCTCAGCTACCCCCCATGTAACTCAGATTTGAGGCACTTGTTCCACACCACTGTGCAGAGAGACACTGACACTCACACACTCAACTTCATCAGGGACACACATAATCAACAAAAAATTAAGAGAGAAGGCTCCTTCTTCTCCCTTCCTCTGCCTGTATCATTAAAGCATCATTGTTTTCTCTGTAAAGTTTTCAAAAAGAGAAAACAGAAATGAAATTAAAGGGGAGGGGTGTAAAAAGTGTCTGGAACAAAACACCGTATGTGCAACGCCTCTTCTCTTCCATGAGCTGCAAAAGCAAACAGCACCTTCTCTGGCAGGAGCAATGGGGCTGTCTTACGTAATTGGGGGATGGAGAGAGAGGAAAAGGGTCAGGAAAAACACACACTGCCCACTGTTCAGAGAAGAGCTCCTTTCAGCAGCCACGAGTAAGAAGACTGCAGAAGTGACAGCTGTGCTACCTCCCTGCCCAGCTGGCTCTCTGACCTGCCTAGCAGCAGCATCCAACACCATGGGAAAGGCTGGCTTTGTTTCCGACACTGCTGGCTGGTGGCCTCACACACGGGATGAGAGAACGCTGCTTTCCTCACAAGTTAGGATGGGGCAATTTATTTTCAGTGGCATGAGCAGAGAAGGAGAGCCGGTCTGATCCACCCTGCAGCAGCAGGACACTGTGAAAGGCGATTTTGCACATGTACCTCCTACAGTCATAACATACTCATACACCTCACACAGACACTGCACACACCCTGTCTTAGAAGGAAACCGTTCAACAGAGACCTTTGCCTTCAGAAGATGAACCGAGGCATCTACAGTCAGAATTTTCAGCCTTCCATACCCATCATTCATGTGCTGTTACACCAAAGTAAAAGCCTGTTTTGACTCCCTTCATGGCTATCATCTCCCCATTCTCCGACATTTACACAGCAGTCTGCCCTACAAAGTCACAGGAGGATTTTCCCACCCTGTTGACATCATTTCCTCCTTGTTACACCCTGTCCAGTCCACGCCACTCGGACAAGCTGCAGGCTGGGTACTGGGTAGAGTCTAACAGATTCATCCCAATCCATCAATCCTTGCTGACAAATCAAGGCCAGACTAGTGAGCGACAACAACTTTCTGTGCCGATTCAAACTGTTCCACAGTAAACCTAGAAATACCAAGAGTGACACTGTGCTCTCATCGCCTGCACACAGACATGCACTTGCACTCACACTCACAGGTACAAAACACCTGCCAGGCTTTTTGCAACCTCTGCGACTGACTTTGTCACTTCCCAGTCCCTCAAATTTGTTGTGTCCACTCTGACCCTTAAGACTTAACACTCAGGCAGCTTGGCATATTTGATTTCAGAAAACCACCTTTCTCCACAATACTTCCAGCTTTCAGTAAGTCCCTTACACACCAGCTCTTCCAAACTGTGGCTCAGAAACAGGTCCTGTTTGCCACAACATCCATGCAGCTCAGCAAATGCTTAGCTCTACGGTAGCACCATCATATGTAAATCCTCACATATGGCAAATCAAAACAAGAAGCTCCAAATAATTTCTTTTTTTAAATGGAAAGAAAAAGAACTCCAAACAATTTAAATGACTGCTAAAACCATCAATGTATCAGCTGTAATAGCAGCACTTTGGAGAAGATTTTTCTGGGGCTTTTTATTATTACTGTTATCTTATCTGCAGAAGGCAAGCCAAGAAAACTGAGAAATAGATGGAACCAAGCCCTGCATCTGAGCAAGCTCTCTAGAAGCAAATACAGACACGTTTCAGGGCTGGCAGAACACTGTGCTGAAATTAAGTGGCGTGGGTTCTGACGGAAACACAATTTTTCAGATCTGGTAATGCGTGCCAGTGAATAAAACTTCCATAGGCTGTACAGCAGCACCTAAATATTTGTCCTACTGCTGTTCATCCATAGCTGGCACACATTCAGAGACTACAAAGACAAAGCCAAACCAAAACCTAGACTGACTTTTCTACCTCCAATTTGCATTGCACTTTTCCCTCCAGGGATCTTTCATGGCTTGGTTTGGATTCCATCC
Organism: Oriolus oriolus; assembly: GCA_013400235.1. NCBI lineage: Eukaryota > Metazoa > Chordata > Aves > Passeriformes > Corvidae > Oriolus > Oriolus oriolus. Next base: position 493,045 of record VXBT01006601.1, read on the forward strand.
CAGCTCAGTCCCAAACAGAGAGATATATATCAAACAATTTCAACACACTGACACATTTCATTTTGAATTTAAAGTATTTGAAATTACTTTGAATGCACATTCGTGACGTTTCAATACTCTTCTGGATAACTTTTTAATCCACCCATTTCTTACACCATGGGTAGAGCGTAGGGCAGTGGGACTAAACTAAAACCAGAAAACTGCACCAGGACAGAATGAAAGCTCTTTGGGCAGAATACTGTTTGCCCATGGGAAATTAAAACTTCATCACTAGCTATTCAAAATTTGGTTGTACCAGAACCTGTACACCATGAGCAGGACACAGCCACGAGTCAGCAGCAAAAGGAGACTCCAGGAGGCAAATAAGCTAGTTCTGACTTTCACCCCTTTCACTGCAGAGGCAGATAAGGGAACAACTAACTACCAAATGCCTTGAAAATGGGGAGCGAATATGAAGGGCCAGAGCAACTCTGCAACTTAATCAAAAGCCTGCCAAAAGAACAAACTACATACCTATAAGGAAATATCATCAGGAGGGGTCATCAAAACCATTTTCCTCACTGTTACAAACAATTTGGACAAGAGTAAAGGACAGCTGGCTCACCCACAGCAGCACTTCCCTTCAGGATGACTCCCATGCACGGTCAGTGGGGCTTCCATTGCCAAAAGCCACAGGGTGCAAAAGCAGCCTGACACTGGATGAATCCTTGCTAGGACTGAAACCCGCAAAGGTGAACTGGGTGCACAGAGAAAGAATTCAAGCGAGGAAAAGAAAAAAAGCCAGAAGACAAGGCTTAATAAACTGTAAATACTTTCTTACAGAAAATCTTGTGTGTTCTTACACTGGCTAAAACAACGGCCCAGAACTGGTTCTCCTTTCATAATACAGTACAAAAGAACCTGAAACCAATATTGTCTAGCAATGGCTCATCGTGTGTCCCATGAATTAAGGCCTTGGCAATAACCCAGCAGCCACAAGGCTTATGACAGCTTTCTCAGGAACTTACGAGAATTTGACTTCTTTCCAATAAGGCCCTTAGGCTCCCAGAGGAATCCTCAAACAGCTTTTCAAGCCCTAGGAGTCAGGCCAGTGACAGCAAAAAGAAGATACCCAAAAGGCACTGCAATGACAATCCCACAGCAGAGCAGGAATGCAGGCAAGCAATAAAACTGATGCTAAACAGATCCACAATAAACTGGCCCCAACTATAATTTGAACAGTAGGGCACTGCCAAAATGAAATGGTCATTTACTGACAGAGAAAGCAAAGAAACATAAAACCTCAATAGAACAGTAAGAGATCACAGACAAACTTCAGAAAGCCTAACACTGCAGCTAGATGAAGAAAGCTCCTCTTCTACTTCTGAGTGTAACTCTCTGTATCTGCACCTCTAGCAGGGGACCAGGATGTTCTGAGCAGTTCTCACTTTCTGCTATAAAGGCATTCTATTATCCATTCTCCAAGTAAGAAATTCTCTTGTGTGCGACAAAGAAGTCCTAGTCATCCCAGAATCCCTTTCCTCCAGATGTCCTGATTCCATGACAAAGGCAGAATGCCCAAACAACAGTAGCAGCACAAACAGAGCCGCTGCAGCACAGCTCCAGCCCACTACCACCACGACTGAAGTTAAGAATGCTGAAAATGGGGCACCATGCTGGCACTTCTCTACACAGCAATAGCTCTTCTGTGCTCCAAAGACTGTGCTTCGATCCATAAAGTGGCTGCGCATGTGCTGGGGGGAAAGCCATTCTTTCACCCACATACCATTTTGTTTTGCAGAACAGAAGGAAAAACACATTTGTTCAGCAAGTATTTTAAGAAGATCAATCATTTCTGCTTTAAACTGACCCCACACACTGCGGATGTTACTCAACAGAGAAGGAGAAAAACACCTCTTCCTTTGCAGAAACGCAAATACACCCAAACACACCTGTGGCCCCATTGCAGACAGGTGGCATCCTTTGTGTAACACTGCCCATGGCTAAGATTCACCAACATTGCAGATAAACCGCTGCACAACTCAGTTATTACAGACCTAAACAGAATTTATACACACATTCATCTTCCAAGGCTTCTCAATACCAACAGAAAAAGCTATCTTTCACAGGATACAGGCACTTTCTTAATATTAAGCTTTTTAGCTTCTCTACTGAAAATGGCAAATGTGATAAATCAAGAAAAGAAGCAAAGCAGCTTGACAAGGTCATACAGGGGGCTTTTAGGAAAAAGCCATGACTGGGGGGACATTCCAGGGTAAAGAACCCAAGTCCATGCTCTCAGCACGTCACCCATCAGGCCAGGTGGATACAAGGGTGAAATGTGAACAGATGTCTTTGTTTATGCCTATTTTGAAGAGAGCAAACTTAAGGAATCAAAATAATTTGGGGGTGCCCAAAATACTCAGGATATCCTAAAAGAGAAGGGAAAAGTGCTCTCCAGATACTTTTGGGGAGAGCAGAGATACATACAGTAAAGTACTCTTTTAGATCAAGCAGGATTTTTAGGTTTGAAGGCAAGGTGCAAACAAAACTGCAACCTTCATCTCACAGCCCTTTTTACTCAGGCCAAAAATTAATGCAAAACCCCAACCAAACCCAGCAGTCCCTGGGCACAGCTCAAGCAGCCTATTGTTCCAGGAGGACTTATCAATCACCACAGACAACCCCCTCTGATCAGGTCGTATGATTGAAGGCTGTACTTTATTATTCCCTCACACCACGACCAAGCGAAGCGGCAGCAGCAGCGGTATCAGATCAGACAAAGGAGCTGCTGCCCTTCAGAGCAGACTCCTGAGTAAGTGCTCCCTGATGTGCACACGGGTGTGACTTTGCTGTGCACAGCGGGAATGCCACAGTAACCACGCCACATGTGCCTTGACTGACTGAGTTTAAAGAGGCAACACAACCCAAACCCAGGAAATTCACAAGTCAAGCTGGTCTTGTATCCTGAATTTATTAGAACTTCTAGACTATTTAACCCGGTATGGTGCAGCATTCCCAAACAGTATACAAATGCCGAAGAGTGCTGAACTGCTGGGTAGAGGCGAGAGATGATGGAAAACTCAGTGAAAGCAAGCCCCCCACGGCTCAGTCCCAGCTCCACCACACTGTGTTCCACCACTGTGCAGCCCTCAGGGCTTCTCTGCAGCAAGATGGAGACCCTCCCTCAGTCCTGGGGCTACCACGCCCCACAGCTTCCCAGCACTCTGCTACACCAGCACCACAGTGTTACGATTAAAATGCTAGAACTGGCTCTTGAATAAAAAAGAAATTCAACTGCAAGCAAAACAACTTCAAAACCCATATTCATAAAAACTGGTTGAGGAACATACAGGCCTCTCTCCTTTACCCACTGAAACGCAACAGTCCTTGGCCTTTCATATAAAACATGCCGCAATTTCTTTCCTTCCTGCAGCGCAGTCACCATGCATGTGTCTACCACTGTATTACCTCAATATTTTTGCTCAAAAAAGCACTTCCCTAACAAAAAGGAATTCACTCGTACAAAGCAAACTGTATTACTTCTGCAAAATTTCATTTGAGAATCCACAGCTAAAGTGCAGGACCCCTACGGTTCCCAGTTCTGCAGTGCGATAGCTTCAGCATCCCTTGTGAGATGAAGCATGTCACCTTAATGCATGCTTAAGGTGAGAGAATGACCAGGCTGATGGGCTTCATCACCCTAAGGACATAGAAAGTGACATACTTAATCTGATGAGAGGCACCAAAGCAGCACCTCTTAATATTTTATGAAACATTTGGCTGTTTTTAATTTTAAAAACAGCAGCTCAATAAACAAAGCAATGGAGGATTCCCTGTGGATGGCACTATGATAGGTGCGCAGCAGCCCACTCTGCTGAGTGATAACATTGTACCCAATGCATCAACTCTGTCATCCTCCCCACATCCATGCTGGAAGGCCCGTACCCTGGGAGGTTTCAGGCTCTACACACCAACAGGGACTTTTCCAGAAATAGCTGCCTTTCACCAGAATACAGTGCATAGCAGAGGCGGCTTTGAAAATGGTTTAAGACCTCCAGCATCCATCTAGCACCTTAATCTGGACACAACAGGCTGACATGCCCAAGGTGAGCAATGTGTTTTAATCAGAAAAAATACATTTTCTTCCCTACTTGCCCAGTTCTGGAACAAGATTACAGACACAGACTTACATGAAACACAAAATGCAAGCATCCCACTTTATTACTACTGCACACTTGCTTTAAGTTTACCTGCTTCCTTAAGCAGCCACTACTGCCCACTGTCAAGAGATAAGGTACTCAGCAAGATGGATCTTTGGGCTCTTTATAAGCTCCTACTTATAACAACCACTTTCTATTCCCACTCCCATGAAGGCTTGCAAGGTGCAAGACCAGCCAGAAGACAAATGGAAAAAAAAGTCCAAGCATCAAGTTTGAATACAGACATAAGCATCCCCCAAAGGCCCAAAGCATAGCCTGCTCTTTAATCCTGTGCTCCAAATACATCCATCACCGCTTATGAGAACCTCAGAGGTAAGACTTAAAAAGTTAGAACATTTCCTCCCCTATTTCTTTTCATTGGAGTTCAGAAACTCATACATGCCATGGTAAAGTACTACAAGAGGGATGGCTTCCTACACTCTCTTTAGAGATAAACCCCGGTGAGAGGGGACCTGTGTAGACACCCAGGGAAAAGGGTTCCCAGCCAAAGGCAGGAAGCGTATCAGAGACAAAAGCACATCCATGAGCTCAGTGGGAACACAGTCCTCTCACCATGGAAGAACATCACCTTGGGGCTCCTCCCTTCAAGCATTAATAATGGACAAGTCCTGGCCTCACCTCAACTACACAGTCCATTCTTCACTCTGGGGAAGAAAGATTCTGCAGAAATTAAAAGCATTATCCCAAGAAGGGGGATTATTTTGTCATCTGAGGACACATACATGGAAGAGCAGAGCTGATGGGCAGTCTTGTGATCTTTCTGATTAAAATGCTGCCTCAAGATATTACTCTCCCCCTCCAACATTAAACAGTCAATTAGGCTGTGATATATTCATGTAATAAAGACTTTTTCTTATAAAATACGTCAATCCAAGACTTACAATATTTCTGCCTTGAAGTCACCTTACTGAGAAGAAACATGACAGATAAATCCAGCCTTAAACTAGTTAAATAGCGGCATCTGAGGAAGCAGAAAACTAGGGAATAGACAGGTATATTTTTCAATCCCATCACAGTGCCTTTTTTTTTTTCCTAAATAAAAGAGGGGGTAGGGGGCTTCATTTCCACAAAGAGCCATATCACCCTTTCATTATTAATTTTATATACATACATACACACACACAAGTACACTCACCTTTTACCTACAGCAAGCAACCTCTACAGGAACAAGAGCATATTAAACTGAACAGCACAAAAGTCTGTTCATGGCCTCAGACACAACCGTGTCAGATGATCATTCTGATGACTCTCAGACCACTCTCTTACACCACATTAAAAAAAGTCATTATTGAAAGAAGAACTGGCTTTGTGGAGCATCCGTCCCTAGCCAGAACACCACCTCAGCTCTCACTTGTAAGCACAGCTGGGATCGTGGATGGTCCAGCTATGCTTCTCCACAGCAACGTCCTGCCTCCAAAGGCCCGGTGGAATAGCTCTAACCTACACAAGAGGCAGGGATGGCTCCATAAATCTTAGAAAGTTACAGAAGGCCACCAGTGCTCACCATCTCTTCATGGTTTGTTGGCAGGAGCAATCCCTAAACATGCAACAGAGAGCATCAAAGGTATCTTTATGAATACCTGGATGCTGTCAGAGTCCCGAGCAGAGAGCACCATCCCAGCATCCTAACTCCTGTCCAGTGAAGCAGAACAAAATCTCTGCCCCACAAAAATAACATAAATAACAACATCTCTGCCCTCTTCTCAAGTAATAAGCAGTGATCTTTATACCTAACACCAGAACATCTTAAATCGTTCCATGGGAAAACATTTGCATTTCTGGATGCATCTAGGGACTTCCTCATATACTCTATTTAGCAGAGACATCTGTTACTCAATATATATATTTCATCTAAATCCCACCCTCTGAATCCTTTCCATCAGTTGTCACTAATGAAGCTTTGTGTGCAAAACCAAGTGCATTCTGCCCCCATTAGGAAGCCAATTACAGCAGGAAAAACAAGCAATTAACAAGGTGCAAAATAAACATCTTGCCACCTGCCTTTTAATAGCAACCCCACTTCAAACAAGTCAGTCTCAGCACAGCTTACAGAATTGGCAACTGATATTATATATGTATTTATGCAGCAGCTGTTCTTCATTGCAACAAATATTACAGGCTTACCAGATAAGGTCAGCATATTTAAAAAAAACATATAGCAAGTATTAAAACCTGCTTTGAGGCCCTGAATGTTGCTTTTAATGAAATCAGCAGCATCAGGCTTGTGTGGTATTACAGTAGAGCTGCAGTCACATCCCCAGCTTAGAGAGATTTCTCCTCATTTCTCCTTGCTTAGCAGCTTCAGTATTTGTTTTGCTAAATCCAGGGCCCTGAGCAGCTCTTAAACAGTGTGTGGGGCAACTAACAACACAGAGCTCTACACAGCAAACAAGTCTTTCCTGCTTCCATCATCCCTGCCTCTCCGTGGCCTTCTCCACCTCCCTACCATCACATCACTATATCCAATTGCATTGTGGGGCTGGGGGAAGAAAGTCACTCACCAAAAAAAAAAAAACCTTAAAAAAAAAAAATCAAGGGGAAACAAATCTATATTCCGTCTCACCCTTTGCTCCTTAAGCCTTCATGCTTTAGAAGGGAAAAGAGAACTTCCAAAGACACAGTAGCTAGCTCCAGAGGGAGCCACTTGCCTTCGCCTTCTGTGGAACAGGATGAATGACACACTTCTGAGTAGTTAACCAGGACTAGAGAAAGCCCAAGAGTAAATCTGCAGGATTTAGCAAACTTGGAGTGGAAAATGTGCCTGAAAAAGTAACAGCCAAGCTTCATCCTGCATGTTTGTTTGTTTGTCTTTGTGTATTTCCCTCTTGCTCTCTCTACTGCTATGTATATTATTTATAAACATTAAACTTTCCATGTCACATTTCAGTTCCTGACTAATGTCCTATTTAACCACTCATTTCACAATTCATGTGAGTCTCTTCCTCTTAGGATTCTTTCTTCTCTGGCCTCATTGGGATCCGAGGAGTAAAACACTGAATGTGGTACTTTTGCAATCATGCACAGGATTCTGAGTGTTAGCTGGAGATGGAGAGAAAACTGTTAACATTCTTTCTCTAAATGACCACACGGAGCAAGAGGGAAGAGAGCTTTTAACTCCAAGCAGGGCCAACAGGGCTACCCACAGCTTTACAGAAGTCTGCATCACAATCGATAGTACTAAAACAATCCTTCACTGAAGAGTTCTCTTAAAAAGTCCTAAATTTAAATAGCAATTCACTACCCTTGAATACAAATGGCAAGTCAGATCTTAAAAGACTCATGTCTTCACTTCTGGTCATTCCCTACTTTTACACAGAATAAGCAAAGTCAGAAGAAGGGGAACAACGGCAGGAGGTGAAAAGCGGTGAAAGGTCAAAATCTTCCAGACTCGTGAGGGTGCACACCTAAACCTGACCTACTGCAACCCACAAAGTAAAAAAAAAACCCCTCAGCTACCAGTTTCTCACGCTACCAGTGCAAGTGCAGAGATCTCATGAGTCTTTCCTCCAGCCCTAATTACAGAGACAAGGTCACAAAAGACACAATCTGCCAGCATGAGCTGCAGGAGGTCATATGGCCACTCTAGCTGTAGAAGTATTTTAGGAGTAGTTCAATCAGTCAGGTCACTTAGCTGACTTCATTTTTGTTTGTTTTTTTAAACAAGCAGCAATATTTTCCCTTGCATTTTGTGGATGAGAGAACAGGAAGCAGGGTCTACTCCTTAGTCACCCGCCTAGGATTACAGTACACATCAATAACAATGGCCACGGAGCTGTCATGCCTAGCTGCATTTTATAGGTCTAAATCCACCAAAAAATGCCAAGAAGGAGCCTCATCCCAACAGTGACAGTGGGACAGAACACTGCCAGCTTTCAGAAGCTGTTCAGATCACAGGAAGAAGGCGGGTGTATTTTCTCTACTGCCTCACAACAAATCCGCACGTGACAGAAGCTGCTCCAGCTGCACATGAAGGAAGCAGCCCACAGTTCTCAAGCTTTCTTCAACTCGATTAGTTCTAGGGCAGTCTCTTCTGCTTAATGCTGATGAGGGCTCCAATGGGTTTTCTGACCCTGAAGGCCCAAAGAATCAGCAGTCTGGGGACTGCTGCTTGCTGAAGGTGGCAGGAGACCAGAAATGTGGTAAGAACTTACCGTGAGAAAGAGCTGCACTTCTAGGATTAGTTCTAGGAGATGGGACTTCAACTCTTGCAATTCTTCTTCAAAGGATACTTAAAGAGACCCAGTTCTTGAATTCTTTCTGCCCTCTTCAAAAGGATGGTTGAAGAGACCAAATTTGACTAAACACTAACAGCTGAGTGTCATCAGTACCCAGCTCCACCTGAAGAGTGGAAAGCTGGCAATGCCACAAATGGCTCAAGCTGCAGTCCCCCTAATCAGCGTGAGCTACAGCCCATAAAACACTGACTAATTCCCAAATAGTCACATGTGTGCACATTCCCCCACAGCTCTTGTAAACAGACTTCTGCAGTTTGGCAAACGGTCAGATTAAGTAGAGGATATATGAAGTTAAGCACAGAATGTTTTCAGTATGTAGCAGTCTCTCCAGGTCATAGATCATGAAAATCTTTACAATGTCTAGGATCAAAGCAGCTATAGCCATGAAAGACCTATTAGTTCATTAGTCCATCACCCAGCCAAAGCAGGTTACCCAGAAAAGACATGAAAAAGTTAAAGTAATGGTGTGCGAACAAGCTGAGTACGTTTTTCTTTGAAAAAAGACACTAAGCAAAGTCAGATATGTGAACTAGGTCCAAAAGTTAAAGTTCAGTTTTGTTTTCAAGAAATAAGCAAGCATATTTCTACAAGGCAGCTACAAAATGCTAACCTGTATCTAATGATGTGGCTTAGCTATGAAGCCCAGCTCCAGCCCCTCTCTCTCACTCTCAATTGCAAATTTCCATCTCCAAACACAAATGCCTTTTACCACACAGTTCAGTAAGAAAATTACTTTGGAGCCCTGGTGCTGAAAATGCATCAAAGCACAATCTTCAAATTCTCAACTCCCCACCCCCTCCAGCCCCCCAAAAAAGAAAGAAATCAAAGGATAAAAAGGAAAGACACAGTTTGGCTCCCACTGGCCTACAATAACAGTAATGATCATAATCTAGAGATCGCAGGAGGTTCGTCTACCCCCCATGCCAAGTCAATTCATTCCATTCACAACTGTGCATAATTATCCCTGGGACTGCAAAAATTACTGTCTTTTCACTAGCAATAGAACTGTAAAAAGGCTTTCAACCTCAAGCCCTTATTTATTAAAACAAAACTATTTGCTCTTTTACGGTTCATGTTAGGTCTGGCATTTCTGTACAGAGGGTCAATAATCCAGTCGTTAAAAAAATAGTCACGAAAGACGTATTAACATAAGCTGTGCATTAAGACACAATTATTTATATGTCTGACAGTAATGGCTCTGCGCTGTGCACTGTATCAACTCACAGATACTTTAGCAGGAAAATAACAACACTTTGGGAGAATTTCTGCTCTCCCATGGACAATTAGCGTAACGCTAACGCTGAAACGAGAGAGCAATAAGGACTGACAGAGTAATGCTTCATCCCAGAGCCTCCAGCACAGCGATGCCTGTCCCTAAAGTTTGTACCCATCACAGCACGCTCCCCTCTGCTAAGCACACGCAGCCCGTGCCTAATGCTTCCCCAATCCTTAGATTAACGAAATACGAGTAAAGCAGTTTCAAGATGCATTATCCTCTGCCACCAGACCTCCCCGGCGCGGGTGCCCAGCGGGACCGGCCGCGCTGCCCGCAGCCAGCCACCGACTGCCGCCCGAGCCGGGGGAGCGGCCCCGGCCGCCGGACACCGCCGAAAGGCTCCCCTCGGTGCGGGCACTGCCGCGACAGCAGGCGGTACCCGGGGGCAGCGCACACCGCTGGGAGCCCGGCCACGCGCAGGTCACAGCAGGGCGGAGCAGCACCGCGAGTTAACGGGACGGCTCCGCGTCCCATCTGGCCCCGGAGTTTGGAAACTCTCGGCAAACCCGCAGCGCCCGCAGCTTGGCCAGGGCTCGAGGGCGAGTGCCACCAGGGAGACATCGCCTGTCCGGGCTGTGCGGAGCCGCGGAACAGCCCCGCAGCGCCAGGAGCGGGCTGTGCGCCGGGCTGCGCCGCCGCCTCCCGCCCGAGGGAGCCCCCGAACCGCGGGCAAACAGCCCCCGGCGACGCCGCGGTGCTGCGCTGACAAGATCGCGACAAGGCGACAGCGGCGGGTCCCACCGCCCCCCGTTCCCCTGCCGCGGGGGAGCGAAGGACGCACCACGCCGGCGCCCCTGTCCCCGGCGCAGCGGAGCGCGGGGCTGCCGCGGGGCGCTCCGGCTCGTCCCTCAGCCCTGCCCGCCAGGATGCCCACCCTTCACCCCTCCGCCGGACCGGGCGGGCGGGTGCCACGCCGCAGCCACCAGTTGCGCTTCCCGCTGCAGTACCTCAGCCAGGACGGGATGAGAAGTCCACTCGCTGCCGAAGCCCTCTCGCAATGCAACAAGTGCCCTCCCGGCGCGGC